>PVKM010028597.1:0-18192 GCA_004027735.1 Carollia perspicillata
CATACATTTTTAAAAACTTAAAATATTTTTAGAATAACATTAAACCCCAATGAAAACTTTGTGTATACACTTGTGTGGTGTGGGCGGTTATTTTTCCCTTGACAGACTGTCCCCACGTACTTTGAGTGTGTGAAGGTCAGAGCCATCGTCATCAGAGGTCATGGGCAAGGTGCAGCAGGGGTCTGACACCTCTCCAGCATCAGCCGGGGCCTGGAATTCTGAGAATTGCCTTGTCATGGGCCACCCATTCTGGAGCAATTACAGTAGCAATTTTCATTATTGCCTGCATCACAATAAACTCCTGGCTGAAGTTATACCCCTGGGATCCTTGCCCTGTACTGAGCAGGTAATGCAAATAAAATGCAAATCTGTCTGGTCAGAAGAGGTTGACCCTGCTGCTTAAATTCAAGGCATTAATGGTGTTCAATGCGAGACAGTTCTCAGTCTATATATTTTCATGTGATTGCGAATAATTCATTTGCTGCCAAACCCTTAGTGCTCCATGTTCTTTACAGGGAGAGTTCAACAAGAATAAACATTATGGTGCCATATGTTCTGAATGTTTTGAGTAGTGTTAATTTAAAATACTCTGTTCCATTGTCCCCGAAGCACTCCAAACTTCAGAAGCCAGTTGTCCTGATACTGAGTTCTGAAAATTCAATAATCACAGTCAATGACCAAGAAAGTATATACAGTTTCCCACACAAAGAAAAGACGGTTCTGTACTTTACCCCTTGACCGATCTATGTAAAGTATAATCCCTTACATTGATTAAGGATTTATGAGGGTCAGTATTGTGCTAAATGCTTTGACCATCTTTATCTCATTTGATCTTTAGGACATTCCTATGAGATTGGCACCATTAATTCTTTGCTTTACAGATAGGAAAATGCAGCCTGGAGATGTTAAGTTCCTCGCCCAAGGTCAGGTAGCTATACTGTGATATGAACTTCAGAGCCCTGGATTTTAACCACTTCACCAAACTTCATTTCTACGGGAACTTGGGTAGTTTAACATCTCTTTCATTGTTTTCAGTTCCTGCATTTAAGAGATTCTTTTCTTCCTTTCCCTTGAAAATCACATCTTTCTCCGGCTAGAAACTACTGTCTTGGTAGCATGGCAACGCCATCAATGCCTACCAGACTACCTTGCCTGATACTTTCTGTCTCCATGTTTTGTCCCATTTTCCTCCATCTAGAGGACACCTTTCCAGTCTGGGCTTGACACATGCAGAGAGTAAGACACTTAAGTTGGCAGATTTGTGCTAGAAGAGTACTGCGGCCCGACCTGGCCTCACCATGCAGGCCTTCACTCAGCCTTCAGAAAGAATTCAGAGGTGGTGAACTTTGGACCAACACACTCCACTGGTAGATCTTAGGAGGTTTCTCTGGGAATGTACTCAGAAAAAGACTTTCACAGAGAACCCTTTGTTGACCTTTCTCCCCAACAGTGCTGTTTCTGAGAAAGAGTCCTGCTGGCTAGGTGCGGGGTGCCATGCTCCACATCCCAGAGGGTTCATCAGGAAGAGCAGGTGTAACATCTATACACAGTGTTCTTCATTATAGGCTCTTCTCCTTTTAAGGTTGAGGTTTGTGTTGCTGGGTTAGGGGTTTTAATTCACCTTCAGAGGCAGTGTCTTCTAAGTATCTTTTTGCAAGAATAGAGGTCATCTTCTGCATTTATGGGGCACCCAAATTATGTTTGAGAATGCTTGTATCCTGAAAAGCTCCCAAATACCCTTAAAGAAGAGCCGTTCCCATTGTACTGATGTTGAGTGAGAACCAAAATCACTCTGCATGGAAGAGGGGGAGACAAAATGATGAAGCTCAAAGGAATAGTAACTCATCTAACCCCTATCTTCTCCACATAAAGGAATTGAGCTTAGCTCTCATAAATGACTTGTGCATGGCTAGAAAATGCATTGTCTACATCAGAGAGAGGTCTCGATTCTAGATATTCTGACTCTAGGCCAATAGCAACCTTTCCACCACCCTCCCCCCACCACAGAACTAAGCCTTACTATGAGGATTCATTCATTCATTCAATGTTATTATCCACAAGCTAATCCCAGCCCATCAGTCCATATTTTCTGCCCCTAAATTTTGACAATTCTATACCATAAATATCTTTCAAATCAATCCCCGACTATCATCTCTGCTATTATATTTCAGACCCTACTTACCTTCTAAACAGACTAGCCATAACCTCCTCTAAAAATGACATTCTTTAACTATGCTACAAAATGCATTGGGAGGCTTCTCTGTGTTAGGCAGGTGTTAAGCCTTGGGGACCCAGAGGGAGCAGGCTCGTGTCCTCCAGAGGGTTAAGAAGCTCTTTGGAACCAAACAGAGGGTGCCATGGGTGTACATAAAGGGAGACCTGACCAAGTCTTGGGCGGTCAGAGCGGTCTCCATAGAAAAGGAGACAGCTAACTGAGATGTGTATGATGAGTGTTCCTTAACCAGATGGGGACAGGGAAGGGTGTAAAGAATGTTCCAGAGGAGAGAAACAGCCTGCAAGATGGCCAGAAAGATGGAGAGAAAATGGCACGTAACACTGCAAGAGGGGTGTCCAAATTTTTGGCGTCTCTGAGCCATACTGGAAGAAGAAGACTTGTCTTGGGCCACACATTAAATACACTGAGACATGTAATTACAAAAAAATCTCATACTGTTTTAAGTAAATTTACAGTTTTGTGTTGGGCTGCCTTCACAGCCATCCCGAGCTGCATGAGGCCCATGTTCCGCAGGTTAGACACCTTTATGTAGGGGAAAGTGTGGGGTGTGGACAGAAAGAGCCAAGAATGAACCTAGAAAAGGGAGCAGGGGTTGTCTGTTGTCTAAAGGTTTTGTAAGGCATCCACTAAGGCACAGGTGGCAAACACAAGGCCCATGGGCTGAATCTGGCCCTCCACCTTGTTTTATTTGGCCCCGCACCTTGTTTCTACCTGGTGACAGCGCCGAGCTCTCGCTTAACTGTTAAGGACTAGTTACATTTATACAGTCCTAAAATTACATTCAGCCCTTTGAAGGCAACCATGAGGCTGATGTGGCCCCTGGTGAAAATAAGTTTGACACCCCTGCACAAAAGAAAGGAGAATCCTTCCCAATTTCTTAGTAGGAAAGAATTAACTACTGTTTTAAGCCCATGTCAAAACCAGAGCATCTTTACTCCCTCGAACAGAATTACAACAAAGTTTTTATTTTTAAGTTTTATTGAAAGCAATGACTAATACTTTAATATTTTAATCCACTAGCATTTAAAATAAAGTCTTTCATAGCTGATAACACGGTACTGCATCGTTGAAATTTGCTAATTTAAAACACATAGAAATATCCAAAATAATGTTTGGCCAAATATCTGGGACTGTGGCCTAGACTTATCATCCCAAGAAGGCAGATGGTTGGAAAGATGTTTTTACCTATTTCGTTCATTTATTTTGGTCAGTCTGTTTCTTGTCAATGCACACATCGTCTTATCCTACTTACATGTGGGAGGTGAGCAATTGGCTCAGTTGGGCTGCACGAAGGTTTGCTGGAACTCTCAGGCTGCCCATGGTAACCTAGAAAAGTGGCTGGTGAGACGATCGTAGTAGCGTGAAAGAGGCCAGGCCTCCAGAGGCTGAGCCTTTTATTTCCCTCCTTAGAGCCAGGATTTCCAATCACTGGGAATGTAAGTTAGCATACTGGTGCTCTGAAAGAGGCCAAACTAGTCTTTCTAATGGAGACATGAGCAGGGAGGAACCCTGGGTCCACCCAGTGGAGGCAGTGTGGACTTATCTGCACTGCTTTCTAGGGTTTCCACTAACAATCTGCATTTACTGTCTTATTCTAACCACAGCCCATATGTATGACAAATCAGTACACGATGAATGAACTCTCCTCTCTGTTCCTTCTTTAGAGCTTGAGGAACTCTCCCCAGACTCCCCCTGGCCTTGAATGAAATTGCTAGAAAAGACCTGTTTAGTCTAGACCAGTGGCTAGTCTCATGTGGTCATTGGGACCAACGACACTCTGTACCAGGTACTGGGGTACTGTGACCCCAGATCTGATTTAGAAGTAAGCAGCTGGGCAGCATCAATGGGCAGTTTGGGGGCCTGGGGCCGAAACATCATTCCATACAGTTGGCAGGTCAAAGGACACTCAGGCGAGTGGAATGAGCTACAATTCTGCATTGCTCTGGATAGAAGAGATCTGATGTTGGACACGCAATATTTCTGTAAACAGATCACTAAAGTAGGCTTCACATGCCTCCTGTGATGCAGTTATTTTCCTTTTAAAAACACACACATGGATATGTAAGTGCATGTACATACATAGTTGGATGTATGTACATATGTAATTTATTTTTCCAATATGCCCCTGCCTACTCCCTCACCTTTCGCACATTATCCACATGCGAGGTTTCATGGGCAGATGGAAAAGTAAGAGTCAGCACTTTTCCCTGGGTGTTGGCAGTTTAAAAAAACCTGGCATTGATTGAGGGCTAACTGTGTCCTGTGCTTAGAGCGCCACACATGTGCTCTCTTGTGATCTTCACAAACAGAACTGTGGAGCAGGTCTTAGGATTATACATTCTCCTTCACTAATTCTTCAGAGAGTATCTCAATCTCCTAATTTTGACCTTGAGTCTAACAGCTTACTTACTTTTTTTCTGCTTTACTTAATTGTGAAATAGAATCTGTTTCTACTTCCTTTCTCCTTTACTGTTTAGACCTCATATCTTTTTAATTCATTCCATATTTCAAATAATCATGGATTAAAACAGAAAGTAAGACCCTATGTTCCATATTTTTTCCTAGCAATTGGAGGAACACTGAACCTTTCAGGTTCCAATTTAATTTGAAAATATCCATCCAGCTTCATCAAATTAAAATTCCTTTGCAAATATTGTGTTTCAACTCTTTCTGATTGATTTCTTGTCAGTTCTTTGGGGGACACTGAATATCTTGGTTTCACCTGAAAATGAACATTCATTGTAATTCCTAGTGGCATCTTTTCGAGTAGATTTTCTGACACTTTGAAATTTGTTGCTCATCCTTAATTGTCAAGATCAGTTAATGACTTAAATTCCCTGAGCTGTTATGGAAGACAAAATGAGCTAATCATGGACCAAGGACTCAGGAATTTCTACCATTCTATTGAATGGATCTATTTATAAAACTCAGGTGGAAACTTTGGCCTCACATGAGGCAAATTCAGTGAGAAAATCTCTGAGAAGCTTCCTTTCAGATATAATCTATACCAATGAACTCCAGCAGGATTGAAATATTTGTAATCGTCTGGGGCTGGGGCTGGGGCTGGGGCTGGGGCTGGGGCTGGGGCTGGGCTGGCTTTGGCATCCAGTGCAGTATACTCTCCAGACATTATCTCGCTCTGTCACGGGCAGTGTCGGACATTATTTCCGTTTATCAAGGGGCTGAACAAGGTATATGAAGGCCAAGTGCCCTGTCCTGAGACATTGCTGTCCAGGCTTCAGTAACAAAACTAGCCCTAGAATTGAGGTGATTCTCTCAGTAATTCAGGTTAGACAGTGGCTCTACTTATATTATTATTATTTAAATATATATTATTTATTATTTTACTTTCTCCCCTTCTTATTAACAAATCAAAACTATGAGTTAGTGGCAGTTCTATGAATGCGGTCTCCCTGAATATCCATGGAATTTAAGGGAGCTCGAGGGCCCCCGACTATAATCACATTGTAAAATAAACAAGTGGGTCCCCAATACCGTTTATTTTAAATACTTCTATACCTACAGCTACTGGTAACTACCACCTCCTGTTTTCTATGATAATATTGATTAAGGCAGTTATTCTTTTAAACTAAGAAAATGTACTATTACAGGCTCATAAAAAAACAAAGTAATACCAAGTGGGATTCCAATAACCTCTGGTGTCTTATGTTTGCTGGTTATTTTGCCATGAAGACCTGCCCCTCATCTCCATCTGTTGAACTATCACCCTTCGTTCAAAGCCATTGGCTCCAATGAAAACTTTTCAAGTGACTTCATTCTTCACAGAATTCCCATTGCATTTTATACCTGTCAGATCACCCTGTGCTGTGTAATATCATTGTTTGTGTTTGTCTTGCTTTACCTTCTAGAATGTAAGCTTCCAGGTAAATATATACATGTGACTCCTTCTTGACACAGGAGTCATAGATAAAGTACTTGTGACATAGTAAGAAATATATATTTGGCCTTTTCCCCTGGTTTCTGACAGAGAGCTCTTATAACCCTTGGAATTTTCTAGATAATAGGAGTGTCTTTTATTTTAATGAGAAGATTCTGGATGGGCTCCTGGATAGTACAGACTAGGCACAGGTTGCCAGAAAGTCCAGAAGCTTGGAAAGTTCAGACCCTCCCCTATCCTCCAGGGAGGGTAAAGGGGCTGGAGACTGAGTTAATAATCAATCATGCCTACGGGGTGGAGCTTCCATAAAAATCCACACGTGATGAGCCCACAGAGCTCCCAGGGTGGTGAACACACAGAGGTGCTGGCACACCAGAGACGGCACAGAAGCCCCACGCCCCTCCCCTGCACTTTGCCCTAAGCCTCTCTCCCATTTGACTTGTCCTTAGTTGTACCTTTTATAATAAACCAGAAGACACTAGTGTTTCCCTGAGCTCTGTGAGCCCTTCTATCAAATTATCGAGCACAAGAAAGGAGTCATGGGAACCTCCAACTTATTTGATCCTAAGGACAGGAGGCCAAGGTTTATAATTGGCACCTGAAGTGACCAACTTGTAATCGTCTGGGGCTGGGGCTGGGGCTGGGGCTGGGGCTGGGGCTGAAGTGAAGAGTATTCTCATGGGACTGAGCCCTCACCCTGGGGAGCTGTACTAACGCTGGGTAGTTAGTGTCCTAATGAAATGGTAGGACACCTGTTGGTGTTCAGAGAGCTGGCGAACTGGTTGGTGTGACGTTTGGTGTCAGAAGTGTTCTGTGGGGAGAGAACAACAGTATTTTCATGTGATACTGACTATCTATCTGCAAATTAGTGAAATTAAATCTCAGAGTTGGAAGGGAACATAGCGTTCGTGTAGCTCAGCTTCCTACTCAATGTGGAAGTGACACCTGTAACATCTCTGAGGAGGCAGAGATGGTGAGATGTTCTTCTCCGCCTTATGGAGTTGCTATTGGCAGGAGGTTTCCCAGCCAGGACTATGTTTCATATATTTTGGGGCCTTTCATACATCCAGGCATAGGTAGCGTGTCTTTAGCTCTAGTGAGTCGATGTGCACAGAACTAATATGGGCCAGGATCTTTAAAAAGCATTTGCGTTTTCTCCACTTTTTCTATCCTCTCCATTGGATGGAAGCAGAGGACCAGAGCTCTAGAGGACAGTGCAACAAGATGCAGAAGCCTGGCATCCCAAGTCACCATGTGGAAGAAAGGACTAACTGACCAGCCGCACCAGTATCAGGCTGTTAGGTCAGCAAGAAACTTCCTTCGTGCCAAGCCATTGAAACGTAGGGGGTTATGTGTTGAAGCAATAGCATTATTTTAACTTTATTAATTGTTCTCTTTGATTACTCTCCAGTTTACTGTTCCAACTCTAATAGGTATGGAAACCTTACTCACTCTTAGTCAAGTCAGGTGCTATAACAAGTGCTAGAGACTGGATGGCTTAAAGAACAAACACTTATTTCTTACAGTTCTGGAGGCTGAGAAGTCTGAGACCAAAGTGCCAGTGGTCTCGGGTTCTTGGTGAAGGCTTTCCTCCTCATTTGCAAATGGCTATCTTTATGTCCTCACAGGGTAGAGAGCAGAGCAAGAAGCCAGCTCTCTTGAGACTTTTCTTATAAGGGCGCTGACCCCATCATGAAGGCTTCATGCTCATGGCCCGATTACCTCCCAAAGGCCCCATGGGGAGACACAAACATGCAATCTGTGACAATTTTAGGTGTTAGCTCGACTGCCATATAGCTGGTAAGACACTATTTCTGGGTGTGCCTTTCAGGACTCCTCCAGAAGACATTAACATTTGAATCAGTGGACTGAACAAAGAAATCCACCCTCACTAATGTGGGTAGACTTCAGGCAATTCCTTGAGGGTGAATTCCCCCTCTCTTTTAGAGCTGGGACAGCCATCAGGTCCTGCACTTGAACATTGGAGTGCCTCGTTCTTAAGCCCTCAGGCTCTGGGACTTACACAGTCAGCCCTTGGTTCTGAGGCCTTCAGACAGGGACTGAATTAAACCACTGGCTTTCTTGGTTCTCCAGCATGCAGATGGTAGGACTTCTCAGCCTCCACAACCATGTGAACCAATCCTATCATAATATATATGTATATGTCTCCTATTGGTTCTGTTTCTCTAGAGAAACCTGACAGTCCATAATACTCACATCGAGCTGAAAGCTGCCTTCCATCACTCCAATCCATGGGTTATCGTTTTGACTTTTCAACCTCCACAAATTGATTCCCTCTCCACTGAGATACCTTTCCATATTTAACAGCAGATATCACATCAACCATACGTAATATTTCTCATTGCTTTATTGCTGGATCAGTAAACAGACTCTTCCAGAAACTCAGCAATCATTTTAAGGTTATGCCAAGAAATGCTGTGACCTTTGACTGGGAACATATGCACCATGAGCCCGGCCTTCATTGTCCAGAGAGTAACAGCCAAGATCTGCTCACTTGTTTGTATCCTAGGAAAAAAAACCCCACCCAGGTGCTTCCAAAGGGAAACAAAAGGACATAAAGGGCAGAACATCTCACAGACATACTACCACAAACCATCAGTCATTCATTCACCAATCACTAGCAGCGTTGCTAGGTTCTCCACGAGAGATAAAGATAAAGCTGGAATGTAGGGGCTGGTAGTGAAAAGGTCCCTTTGAAACTAAAACATAATTTAAGGGAGGTGGTTACTTTTAGGCTGAAACAATCACTGTCTCCAAATTGAGAGACCAAACTACCTGTGAAGTGCTGCCCCGGTTCAATTTGCCATTCAGACATTTGGCAAGGTCCAGATGGTAGTAGGTGATAGCAAAGCCCACGAACAAACAATTTCCCTTTTTTTCTTGCACAGCCGCTCTGTATGCTTATAGAGTACCTGCCTAAGGTCAGGCAGTGTGCCTGGTGTTAGATAAATCACTTTATCTAATTCCTGTTGAACAGCAGCCTTCAGCCAAGGTTGTCTGCTTGTCCCTTCACAATAATAATTTTTTTCTGCATGCTTTCCTTTATGAGCTACAGGACGTTATTTTAATCATCATCATTATCAACATAAGTGACTAAAAATACCTCAAAAATGCAAATACCATCCAACATCCTTGTACTCATCATCCAAAACAGCTGTCTTTCTCCAGTCAGCTGAGCCCCCTGTGGTTTTTGATACAACCTCTGGTTAATATGAATTCGGTTGCTTTGAAGTTCATCTTGTTCTCAATCTCTTGCATTTTAAATTATGAGGATTTACTGTTCAGTTTAGAGAATTGTGGAAACAAATAATAATATTAGTGTGCTATTCCCCGGGATACCTCCATGGCAGTGATGGGTAGGTTATGAGGACAACTGATCACCCAGCAAGTGATAGAAGAAACAGGTGGCTCGACAAGGTGCTGCCACTAATTGAATGTGAGGATGCTTTAGAATGTCCCAAGAAACAACAACAAAAAGCTCTTATTATGTTGATTGTTTTTGCGTCTCCTCTCAGGAGCAAAGAGATTTCTAAGCAAGAACAATAGCCTTAATTATTGCCATGATTTGCAATTTCTAAAGATTTCAGCAGAGTTTAAAACTCTGTGGAATGTTTGTTTTTGTTTTATTTTCTCTTTGTCAAGGAGATTCTAAAAGTGTGAGTTAGACAAAAGGTCAAACTTCCATTTTGTTCTACATTTCCTTCTTAGGCATATGCCACCCAGAGCTGGTAAGCAAAAGGTAAATCAGTTGATATACTCTGGGTGGGAATGTACACTGGTTTGGAGACCTATGAGCAATATGCTTCAAAATGTAAAACATGCAAAGCCTTGACCCAGGAATATAGAAATGTTGGAGGAATTTAACCCTAGAAAAAAATAGACAAGTATGCAATGGTGTATCTCAAAAAAGCTCAGAAAATTGAAACAACTTTCAAATAATTTTCAATACAAATGTATACTGAGTGCTGACTGAGAATTCAGTGGTGACAGAGACCAGTATGGTCTCTGCCTTCCATGCACCACTGTGACAGACTCATGACCAGCTCACTGACTGCATAGAACACACTGGTAGTTGATCCCTTGAGCCAGGGTGCAAGTCACCTAGCAAGAAGTTGGAGAAAGACATTAGAAGGTAGAAAGGGCCAGCCCCTGCCTGCAGTTGTGGGAAAGTGCCGTGGGTAGCCCTGAAACACTGGAGAGGAACAAGTGGAAAGGCAGGAAGAGGGAGAGATGGAACTGAAAAGGACAGTGAAAGACTCAAATAAAATGTGACCATTTCACATTTTTGCTCATGCTAAATCTCTAACCTACATGCTATTTTGTTCTAACTTCTTTTTTTGTGTTTTTCTCTTAAAACCTTTGCTTTTTGTGTTTAATTTGGAATTTACAATCGTTCAGCTCCATCCCTAATGATTTTGAAACATTCCACACATTCTTGTGAAGATTTTATGATGGCTACCATTTTGTATATGCACAGAGATTTAACAAATCTGATGTGAGCTAAGATATTTCTATTGGCAACTTACTGAGTATGTACCTTCTTAGTTTCCCTGGGGTTTGACAAGGCTGAGATGAAGAAAAGAGTTTCTTCTTAATGGGGCCTAGCACCTATCCTCAGTCCATTGTAAATATGACCCTGCCGGCGCTGGGGAATGAAGCCCCGCGGACGGGACTAGGTATTGAGTGCAAACAGAGGATAAGTTTATAGCTTCATGTCCCCTGAAAAGCCAAAAGTACATTTGGCTAGTCTACATACAACATCAGTTTGCATGTGCACGTGTGTGTTTCTTAACTGAGAAAAGATGGTGAAGAGTGTAGATTCCTGTCTCTACAGCTTGGTGGGAAATTTCTGAGCACCAAATAAGGAGAGCACCTGGGTCAACTGGCTAACTGTACCATCTCTATTAGTGTCTGAAAGGATAGTGTGAGAAATGCCTCTTCAAGAAGATAGATTCACTGAGACACCTTCAGCAGATTTCCACATTCCCTCATCTCTTTTTTTGGAAGATGGGGAATGACCTTGATTTCTCCCCTTTCTGCCAACAGACAACTCCAGTAAATTTACTAGCTTGGTTTGGTTTTTCATGGGAACATCTAAATCATCCTCTCTTTACTATAACTCTGCCCTGTCATCCTGAGGCTTACCTGTGGTTGGGCACTTACAGCGTATGAAATTGCTTTGGGTTAATCGAGGAGAAGTGAGCAGTTTTGAAACAATTGCAGAAGCCAGCAAAGGGTCAAAAGTCATGGGCTTTCAATGGCAGAACTGAAAGAGGTGTCTCAGTTTAACTCCTTTATTTTACAAATTAGGAAACTGAGACTGGAAAGATAACTCAGCTTCCCAGAGAAGCAGAACTTGGATGGTCGGACTCCCTGTTTAGTAGTTTCTACGCCAAGTGCTGATTGAGTCTTTGCAGGAGCCCACTGAGAACTATGAAAATGTACTAAGTTTTATGAATTGCCAATCAACTAGAAAATATTAATTGAACACCTTCCACCTATGCTAGGTCCCAGGAATGGTGCAGTGACAAGGAATACTGTGGCACCAAATGAATTTTACAGTCCACTGGGGAATATGAACATTAAGTAAGTATTTACCAACTCCTCGACCGTTAAGGAGAGAAAGTGCAGTCTCAAGGGGCATAGTGCCTGGGAGCAAGCCTAAATACTCCACAGGCCCCATTGCATGTTAGACTCACATCTTCAAATCAGCTTTGGACTAGGAGCTGTGTTTATTTTTTAGAAAGATGCTGCCTTTTTCAGGCAGTGCACAGGAGACTGTATGTAATTTATCTGGTATGTGGCTTTCTGAGACAGTGTGGTGATGCTCATTTGGAAGAACCCGAGGTTAAGAAATTTAAAATGATTTCTTTTAGGTCATGTGAATATGGAGGTGCAAGAAGAATCATACAGCATGGGTGGGAAATAGAGACAGAGTTTTCTGTGGCAGGAGTGGAGTGTTGGAAGCAGGGAGTGGCAGAAATACGCCTCCCAGAACCTCGTATTACCTCCTCTTTCAGAGACGGTGGACAGAGCCAGTCTTAGGTAAACAGCGGGCTACGTAACTCTGTCTTCTGAACTCCCTGGCAGCAGGTCAAGCACCTTATGCCACAGCTCTCTTTAGGAGCAGGGACGTCAGCTCCTTTCCTGACTGATCCACCCCTCACACTCTTCAGGTCCACTCACAGGACAATGGCCATGGCCAAAGAGGGAATGTCTGCTGTCGGGAATTGAGGAATGCAGGATGAGGAGGCACGGACACTGTCTCAGCATCAGCTTTGGTCTAAGGTAATGTTTTTTAAAAAAATTATTAGTATTTTCCAACCTAACTGAGATATAGTTGACAATTAAAAATTATATATATTTAAGGTATACAAGGCGATGTTTTGATATAAGTACACATGATAAAACGTTTACCACTGTCAAATTAATTAATATACCCATCACCTCCCACAGTTACTATTTGTGTGTGTCTGTGTTGAGGTCTTCTCTCTTGACAGATTTCAACTGCATAGTACATTGTATAATGTTGGATACCAGATCTCTAGAGCTGATTTACCTTGTGTAACTGAAACTTTGGATGTCAGTTTTTTCTCCTCAATTTTTTTGTGGCAAAATACACATAATATAAAATTTACCATGTTAACCATTTTAAGGGTAGAGTTTAGTGGTATAAAAAAGTTTGAATGTTGTAGAATCTAACCACCATCCATCTCGACAACCTTTTCATCTTGTAAAACCTACCATCTACACCCATTAAACAACAACTCTTGAGGTCAGTTTTGAACACAAATACAAGACTTAACAAACAGGTGATGGTTTGTTTGCATCCTTGCAAAGAAATTTTGCATATTTAAAATATACTAACATATAATAAAAAGAAGCAAACATCTTTTTTTCTCCTATCTTGTCCAGAAACAAGCCAAGGTTTCTGCTCTTTTGTTTTTTCTTTGCAGTTATTCTTGACTGGTGACATTTATTCCTGATTGGTGACATTTATTGAATACCCACCATGTGCTCTCCTCAATGCTTTTAATATAAGAATTATACTCAGGAAAAAATGGGAGCAAGATGACAGTGTCATTTTACCCCCAGCAATCCAAGGGGCAGCATTGCAGAAATGACGAAGTAAATAAATGAGAAGGATCCGGACCCCTGCTGGGCGATTCTTATTCCAGAAAGATGAGAGGCTAAAGCCGGAAGTATTTGAATAGCTGCCTCCTTAAGGCTGAGTCCCTGTGTGGTTTCACTGAGATGGATATGAAGAGGATGTGGCGATAATGAGGCAGGTCTTTCATTTTTTCCATCCTCTTTATTGATACAAAATTACATAGTATAAAATTCACCATCTTAAAGTAGTTTTAAACTTTTCACACTTGTAAGTGTACACTAAAGTGTTTTTAGTGTATTCACCATGTTGTACAATCATCACTACTATCTAATTCCAGAAAATTTCCATCTTCAAATAAAAAGGCCCATATCCATTAGCAGTCACGTCCGGTTCTTGCCTTCTCCCAGGCCCTGGCAACCGCTGGTCTACTTTCTATCTCTATGGATTTGCCTATTCTAGACACTTAATGTGAGTGTAATAATACAATGTGTGGCCTTTGTTATTGTTACTGGCAATAAACACTTCTCTTGTGCTTTAAATGTACTTGCCTAAAAACAAAATTAAACTCAAACTAATAACAACATTCCTTTACTAAGGAATCCATTCCATCTTCTTCCTGCACCCAGATCCCTTCTCCAGAGCCTCATCACTCATGTTTTCACGTTGCTGATTGTTGCTGATTGTAACCCATGAGGCATTTCCATGATAACAAGCCCCTTCACAGGCATCTGGCTTATAGAGTAGGACATTAATTTGTATTGTTTATAGGAGCACTTAGGTTAAAGGGAGACAAATTATATTGACTCCTAGACAGCCTTATTGCCCACGCTTGATGGACAGAGCCTACACAACATCGCCTTGTAGGCGTGGAAAGGGACTTGAGTTTCTCTTGATTGGCTTCCAGGGATAAAGTGGAAATTGCTTCCAGCACTTTTTGGTTCCAGCTAAAGAGTGCTGTTAAGCTTTTTCTAAAATAAAAGTAGCTATACTCTCGTTAGGGAGCGAAGGGGCAGCCACTATGCAAACTGGAAAATTGGGCTTGGTGGCAGATCACCTGAGTCCTCGGCAGTTTGAGATTCAGTTTTTTTAATGTCCAAATTAGCAAAGTAATATTTTTGGCTTGCATTATAAGGTAATTCTGAGTGGACACATTTAAAATTTATATATAATTTGTAATTTACAAATATCACATCAATATCTGATTACTACTACAGTTATTCCTGCAGTTCCTAGCCCATGACTCCTTTTAGCTCATGTAGCAGAGAATTAGGCCAAAGAAGTTCTCATATGTACATTCTTAGGCCAGGAAAAAGTACAATTGGTGTTATTCTTATTTCCCCACCTCCCCCAGGAGCTTGAAGAATGACCTGAATTACAGATATTACAGATGTGGATAGTTCTAGAAAATGTGCGTGTGTGTGTGTGTGTGTGTGTACGCACTCGCTCAGGGGAGAAGGAGAGGGAGGGAAGAACATCACTGAATGGCTACTAGGGAACTTTGCTCAATGACATTTAGCAAATTGTGGAATTTGTCCAGCCTCTTTTGTTTCAGCATTTGCAGTCTGACTGGGGTAGCCCTGACAGCCTGAAGTGTGAGCTTCCACTGCCTGGATCAGTGAGACAAGATGCAAAAACTAGAATTAATAAGTCATTTATCCTCACATCCTTAGCTTTCTCAAGTATAAAATGAGTTCTAAGGTTCATTCAGCTCTAAACTCTCATGCTTTAGTGATTCTATAATATCCAACTCTAGTTAGAAAAACTGGCACACAATTTGCTCCAATCTATAATCCTGAGTTTTACAAAAGCCACATCCATGTTCTATATGTGTGTTAGGATCTTCTCAAATGCAAGTAAGGAAAAACCTTCTAAAATGGCCTCAACAATTAGGATACTGATTTTTGAACGTGACATGAATTCCAGGCAGGCAGTTCTCAGTTTGGATCAGCAGCTTGCTCATGTCCTCAGGACCCAGCCTCACAGCATCATTCTGGGCTGCGAACGGGAGATTTATTATAACTATGGAGGCTGAGAAGTCCCAAGGCCTGCAGACCGAGACCTAGGAAAGCAGGCAGTGCCGTTCAGTCTGAGTTCAAAAGATCCAATGGCGTAAGTCTTGGTCCACGGGCCAGAGAAGATGCGACTAACTGTCCCAGCTCAATCAGTGAAGTAGGAAAAAATGAACAAATTCCTCCTCTCTCTGCTTTTTCTTCTATTCAGGCTCTCAACCGACTGAACGAGGCCCACCCACATTGGTGAGAGTGCTCTACTGAGTCCAGCAATCCAAATGCTAATCTCATCCGTGAACACCCTGGCAGGCACACCCAGCATAATGTCATATGTTATATCTGGGCATCCTGTAGCCAGTCGAGATAACTCTAGAGTTAACCATCACACAGACCTGTGGTGGTTACCACTGTCGTCACTGTCATCATCACTGTCATCATTTAGGTTTAACTCAACTCTCTGTTCTTCTTTCTAGGCTTTTAAAACTGGTAGAGGGAAGCTCACCATTTTGAAATACTATTTTATTGTATAAACTTGAAGGAGACAATCAGATCTATATGAGTAGAGAATGGAAAGGGACCTATTCATAAATGTTTACCTTTCTCAAGAACTCTAATTATTTGTTTAAACTAACAGTCTTCTTCATTCTTTTGGAGTCCCCAGTAGTTCAGTGACTGATAAGGTGCTTGAGTTTCTATAAACACATTTGGATCTACACCTTTGAGGCTCAGAGGATATTTTCATATGCTGATCGCTGTATCAGAGCATGGGGATTTTTTAAGCTAACAAGTAATGATCCATCACCATGGAAATGCAAACAGAACTTAAATTCATCACTTTGCTAATGGTTCTTCCCCAGTACATTTATCCGCTTCCCTTCCATCTTTTTCCCTAATAAATATGCTGCATTGTTTTATGACCTCTCTTTCTGAGTGTTACTATAAGAAGAGAGTTATTATGGTCCCAGTTATGGACTTGCTGAAGGTCACACTCTCCTATCATTGTGCAGGTCTTTTGGGTAGATTAATGGCAGTTCTTTCTCTCGTTCTTAGCCCAAATCCCTTTCTTTGGCACTCTCAATTTACTTTTATGCTGAGAATCAGTCCCATGTTCATACGTTTATGCCTTGAACTGGCAAGTCAACATTCTCTTCCAAATGGGTGTCTTTCACGTCAACACAAGGGAATAAGACAAAATGGCAAAGCAAGGTCCCTTATTTATACCATTTGTAGTCAAGATGAAAACTAAAAACTAGCAGCTTAGTCTGGACAGTAATCATATAAGCACAGATGCTTGTCTATAGGTGAGATTTACCCTGAAGCACAGTGAGGTTTAGGCTAACACCTCATTTAATATTTAGATTTTCCTTTCTCTGCAATCCGATATTGTTTTATTACATGCATGTATTGGCTTGGCTGCCAAAACAAAACACCCCCAATTGAGTGGCTTGAACAACAGCCATTTATTGTCTGATGCTTCTGGAGGCTAAATTGAGGTGTCGGCAGGGTTAGTTCTTTCTGAAGCCTTTCTCCTGGGCCATCTTCACATCTGCGTCCTCATCTCTTCTCTTTATAAGGACACCAGTCCTGGCAGATTAGGGTAGGGTTCACCGATTTTCTTCATTTTAGCTTAATTACCTGTTTAAATTGTCTTCCTCCAAACAGTTACATTCTGAGGTACAGAGGGTTAGGACTTCAACGTATGAATTTTGAGGGGGACACAATTCAGCCCCTAAAAATGGAATCGGTGCTTACAAAGCCTGGGGAGATTCTGAAAGGAGGGGAGAAGGACATCGGCTATGTAGCGGAGTCAGATGATTAGAAGCTTTGCTAGGGATACGAAGTAACTACCGACAGCCGCCATAGTCTTAGAAATAAAGGTAGCTTTCACAGAGACAAATTCAACATAGACTTTTAAACTTCCTAGCCAGCTAACATAGGAAATGTATTAGATTTACATGGTATAAAATTTAGAATTTAGGCAATTTGGGATCTTGTGTAAACACTTTCTTCAGTGGCACCTTCAGCTGTTAAGTACTGTTCACCAGAGAAAAGGAGAAGAGAGCTGGGTTCCGGGAGCTTCCTAGTGATTGCCCTGAGAGGCAGGCAGTCTCTGAGGTCCCCCAAACTGTGGAAGAGCATAGAGGTGAGCAAGAAAAATAAAGACCCGCCCCCAAAAAAGGAAAGTGAAGAACAGGGGCTGCAGGCTGCTGGGTTATAGGACACTGCCCAGCATTTCATTGGATTAACCAACATCTTTCTGTACAAATGACTTGGTTCCATCTGATGGGGTCAGGGTTTTACTTTCCTAACATCAGTAGAAAAATAGATGTTTTTTAAAGAACTATGGGTAGAATTCACTCCTCGGAAATTGATATTAGCATCGTCTTAGCCAGATTGCTCTACTCAGTGAAGTACAGAATCCTCAAGTCCCCATGTCTGCTGTGACTCTGAAGTGCAAGTGGAGAGGGCTGCAGTCATTGTCATCTCTGCCCTGTGCTGGGCACACAGTAGGTGTTCACTGCACGTCTGGTGAACTGACACTGAATCTGCTTCAGTTTAGCAACCGTGCTGAGTGGAAGCACAGCTCATTCCCAGGTGGTGGTCGGGGTGGAGGAGCAGCTGGGGACCATGCTGTCCTGTCTCCTCTTTGCTTTCTCTTCCCAGCACAGGGCTTTTACATAGATTAAACACGCTAATTAGGGGCAGAGGCAGCACCCCAGCCCCAGTTCCTCCACAAAATCGCGTTAGCCTCATGAGCTCCACTGTTCCAAATCTGACCTGAGAGAAACAGAAGTCAAATCATAAATGACTGTGCTCGTGGATCCTGGATCTCTGGTTCTAGACACCGGGGCGAAAACAGAGCTGGGCGCACTCGCGGTCTGTGCGTTCTCACGCAGCGCAGCCCCAGAAAATGGGA
>PVKM010028598.1:0-18202 GCA_004027735.1 Carollia perspicillata
CCCTGCCTTCTCATGATGTGCCTGAAGTGGGACAGCTTCAGTTTTGTCATTTTTGCCTCCAGGGATATTTCAGGCTTACATGCTGTAGGAGCCACTTGTTCGTCTTTCTGGTAGTCTAACATATCTATAGAGCTCTCCTCTAACACTGTATTTAAAATATATCAGTTTTTCCCATCAGCAAGAGAGGCAACCATTTTCTTTGCCATCACAAAAAGAGGATGAGGATTTAAATTACTTAAAGAACATTTAGAAATTCATTCCCTCTCCCACACACATATGCACTCCGTATCCTACATCCTTGAAAAAACTGTGTTTCTCTCTGTCTTGATTCCAAATTTCATCCTCTTCTGTACCTTCTTCCCATAAAACATGAAAAATAGCACAGAACTGGAGTGTCAGAAGTGATACCTGATGGTCCCATAAGGTCTTTTCATCTCTTTTCCACCAGGGTTCAAAGGCAGCCAAAACACACATATGCACACAGAAAACTCTCTTTGCCTGTCAGATTGAAGGGTCTACGCACTCACTGAGACATACAGGCATCTCCACATTCTGTAAGTAGTTACTAACCCCACTGTGTGCCAAATGTTGTTAGGGACACAGTACCAGACAGTCAGGACAATTACTGTGAATCTCTATCTGCTCTGAGGCCATCATTAAGCCCTGTCTAAGCTCAAGCATGAGTTTGATAAATGTTCAGGTTATCTTCTTCATGCTGGACTGTGGTTCAGTTTTTATGATTTCTGTTGGGTATTTATTTTACTAGATTGCTTAGATTGATTCTCCCCCCAAATTGCTAACTAGTCATCTCAACAATATTTATAGAAAAAAAATCTGCCCTTTGCCACTGTTTTATGTTGTCTCTGGAATCATATAATTGATTTTTTATGTGAAAGTGCCATGTCTTTTTGAAATAGATCCCAGTGCCTTTTCTTTGAGCATAATCTAGTTTCTTTTTCAGCTGTCCTTGGAAGGGAAGAAAGGAAGGGCGTATTTAAGGCTTTTTCTACTACTAGCTCCAGTGAAGACTGAAAGCAAGATGATACTGATTGCAGGGCTTTCTTTTACATATACACTATAGTATAATATGCAATATGCACACACATAAAACAACAAAAGAATGATATTTTTTAATCTGTGGGGGCATTCTAAAATATTTTAACTATTATAGCTTGTTGTGCTTTTGTTACCATCAACACTTAGTTAATTATTACCAAAGGAAAGAGAGCAAAGGGAACTAGACATTGAGCTTAGTAAACGAGGTAGAATGAGCCTATTTGCTTCACCAGGGATTAATACTCTTCCCTTCCCCACTCTGGTACCGCATTACTGGGGGGCATAGGGGAATGTTCTGGAACATAAAGGCCTATCAGTCTAACTAGGGGGTAGAACCATCAAAAAGCCTGTAAAAACCTGGGAAGTTGATTGGTCACTTTGTAAAAGCACCCAATCCATCCCAAACCCAAGCTAATATAACACCAGGGGGAAAACGCAGCTCTCTCACTCTGCCCTCCCCTCCCCACCCCACCCGGTAATGCACTCACCGCATGCACTCACACATCCTGTCTCCCTAGCCATGTGGCCTTAGCAGTTGCATTGCTGATAGCCACATGGATTCCATAAGTAGGCTCCAGGTGGGAGCCTGAAAACCTCAGCACAGCAATAGATTGCAGCTGGGACCACAAGCTAAATAAACTAGCTGGATACAGGACTGAATTGAGCTTTAATATGGGAAGGGATCTCTGGACCTTGATTCTATTTCTGGCCTTGATTTCCCATGGTGGGACAAACAAAGAGGGTACCCAGGGGCAGCCTTCCGCACAACAAACCATTTTGCCATACCATGATCTCCTGCATGTGGGTCCTTGGAATGCTTTCCTTGCGATCCTGTGGAGCAGCCTTTTCCACCAAAAACACTTTGAGATTTGAGAGGAATAGCCTTTCAAAATATACTTCCAGATACCCTCAAAACAAAATAAAACACACAAGAAACAAAACCACAGAGTCATATCTAACCTAACTTTTTATGTGATATCTCAGTAAATTTGCACACAAGCCTCTGTGTTGAGTTGAATTGTAATTGCTTTTTGTATTTGGACAGAGTGTGACTATTGAACTGAAAGCCTTATTATTCCTGGGATTTTGGTGGTTTCTGGTGGAATCAAACAAGTGAGAAGGAATAAGGGGCAGGGGAGGCTCCTTCCTTTCAGGGCATGAAGTTTCTCCCACTGCATCCTCCCCAGAGGTCTCCCAGGTGCCAGATCTAAAAGTATTTTCCTACAGTGATCTTCTGATTGTTTTTACTTCTCCTTAACCCATACGTTCTAGCAGGACTTTAACAAACTGTATTTATTAATAAATGTGTTTGCTCTGTTTTATTTTCTTTTCTTTCAATAAAAAACATGACACCTCCTAGCAGGAACTCTAAAGTGTTACTGCAGTTGGCTTTTAATTGGAATGGGAGCCTTTTTAAGAAGATGTTACTCATTCATTAAATACTTATTGAGGGGAAAATCAGATTTTAATTGCTATTCTATTGTCTATAAATCACTGCAATTTGAGGAAATCTTTACATAATCCCGTCTTGGAGATATTTATTTTAATGAACTTGGACAATTACCTTCTCACTCTTCAATTCCAAAATCCCCGATCACAGCCATCCTGACCTGCCACCGTGAATAACATGCTCCCTGACTGGAGCAGTGAAATCACAGAGCCTTACCATGAAAAAGTCACTCACATCCTTGTGATTATTGGCCAACATTTCAGGTGCTTCCTAAAGTTAAGGAAGCCCTCAAGAATCTTAGAATTTGGTTGGATTATTGCAAAATGTACCCAGAAGGAAAAATAATCATAAAAGGCAGCATATACTAAATATCAAATATGCATTACCTAGAGGAAATGCTAAAGTGTTAGAGCTAAGACTGTTGGTTAGAAGAGGATGCAAGTGTGAGTAGGACTTAAGGGAGCCTGGAATGTCGAATCCCAGCTATACAGGTAGAGATAAGAGCCCACCACAATCTCAGACACACAGGTGGTCGATAACGTCTAAATAAACAAGCGGGCTGGGCTTGCCAGGCAGAGGTAATGCCACAGACAAGGACAAAGTGGGAAGAATAAATGTATACGGTGTCCCTGGGAAACAGCATGGTGAGCAACATCTCCATGAGGTTATGGAGAACAAAAGGAAGAGGTGGACGAAGAGCGCAGCTTCGAATTCATAAGGACTCGTGAATAATCTCTCCTAAATTTTCTACTGGGGCTCATAACTGTCTGGATTTGTTATTCAGTTCAATTCCATAAGCATTTATTGAGCATCTATCCGTTCTAGGCGTTGTTTACTCAGGATGTAAACTTGAGCAACATTCTCTCTGAACTCACGGATCTTCTGGTTGAATAATCAAACATACAAACAAATGACTGTCAATCAATGAGGCAGATATTATACCAGAGAGATGCCACATCCTAGAAAGAGAGCACAAAGGCAAAAGCTGTGGGAAGACTTCTGGGAGGTGGCTACACTTAGACTGAGTTTGTAAGATGAGCAGGCATTGCTAAGCACTGGGAGGAGGAAGGGGCGTCTCAGGGAGAGAGAGGGGAAAACATGTGAAAACATGAGTCTGGGACTGCATGTGGGTAAGTATGTCTGAAAGGTAAAGCTTGAGGGGTTGAGGCTGGACACACAGGCCCAGAGAAATAGGCAGAGCTTGGGTTATTGTCCAAAGGAGTCTGAACTTTACACCGTAGGCAATGGGGAAGCACTGAAGGCTTTTACGGGGGAGGATTGGCATATTCAGATTTGCTTTTAGAAAGAAAACTCTAGCAGGATTAAAAGAGGTCTAGAGCAGAATTAGAAAAGTTGTTAGGATTTTACTCGTGTTGTTTTTCTATTGCTAGCATTAGTAGCAATGTGGGTTTTGATCCATAGCAAGTACCCCAAACTCTGTTCCTTTCCTAGTTCTGGCATGAAATAGGCACCTTGGACAAGTGATTTCTGTGACCCTTGGTTTCCTTATCGCAAAACAAAGAGGTTGAAAGAGATCATCTCTAAACTCCGGATGGTGATAATTCTCAGGCCCTCCCACTTATCCTCAAAGAAAGGCTGAGCTTGTCAGTCTTTTCCTTGATTTCCATGGAGGGTAAACTAAATTAAATGAGGCTGTTATCAAATTTACAAAAGATTATCTTTTTTAAGTTTCATCTAAGTTATAGGGAGGCTTAAAATTCCCAGAAAAATGTATTTATGTACTGCATGTGTTTACACAGACTTTAAATTCAACTGCATTTATGAAAACCCTGTGAGTTCATTGGATTAAAGACTGTATTTCAGTCCTAAGAATTATGCCCATGCACAGAGTGCACCCAGAGGAGCATTCCCTCTCCACTTGCTTATTCGACCTCCCAGTCCGCGCTCAGCCCAGTTTTATTAAAATCTCTATTAATGCAACTCAGTTATGATTAAATATTCTTTCCACTTTTTCAAGAAGAAAAGAATGCAACTAACTCTTGATAGCCTGTGTCAACTGGGGACATGAATCACAGGGATAAATTAAATCCATAAATAATCCAGAACCTTCATTTAAGCCAAGAGCTTCTGTCTCCTTCCTTAACAAACCTTTTCCAAGAGCTGCTAACAAAGTATTAATATTAAAGCTGACTGAAATGAGACTCCTTTGTGCAGAGTCAGCGCTAGGTGAAATGAGGAGGTGATTACTACTACCCTGTACCCCCAGAGTCCCCACTGGCTCCTTGCTCTATATCCCACTCATAACAATCTTCCTAAATGCCAAATTACCGTCTTTACCTTACCTGACCATTTTACAGCCCCAGACACTGCTAGCCACTCCCATTTTCCTGAATCTCTTCCCTTGGCTTCTACTTCTACTCTCCCCTGTCTCTCCTCCTCCTTCTTCGATCATGCTATTTGGGGATATCTTTTGTGTGAGTCCCTCCCCCACTCCCCCATCACCACTTTGTTTTTCCTCTGCATTGTCTTCCTGGGAGATATCCATATCCATAGGTTTAACTGTGATGCCACATAAATATAGCTCTCTTCTGAACTGTTTTTAACACATATTAATTAGATGCCCAGTAATGCTCATGAAGTTAAATTGAACAAAAAAAAAAATGCTTGTGCACTTCTACTATGAAATTTAAGTGAGACTGTACATGGAATGTATCACTGCCTGGCTGTTCTCTTCCATGTCTCTCCATCTCACACGTTTTCTCCATAGCTGTATGAACCTCTGTTTAGCTATTGCCGTTCCATGACCAGTGGTTCAGTTCCACCGTACATTTCCAGCTCATATCTCAGCAGAACCCAGCTCCCATGTACTCCATGCTTCAGACAGACCCTTTGTCTGATAGGCTGCGACTTACAGCTCTATGGCTATGCTAACACCTTCACCCTCTTCTCAACTCCAGTTCATCTTCTAAAACCCACTCGCAGTGTCAGATCTTCTGTGAAGTCTTATCCAGCTCTCTCTTTCTACTCAAGCAGAATTATTAACCTTCACCATGGGACTCTGAGAATACACTTTAGTCATACCAAACTGTAATAGCATTGAACACACTAAAAGTTACTTGATAGTGTAATTCAAGTAATTACACTACTGGCCCATCTCACTAACTAAATTGCAACTCTTTGAAAGTAGGGGCCATATTCTATTCAGTTTTGTATCTCAAGTGACATGCACTATACCTGACATCCAGGGATCAAAACCACTTCTTCCAAGTAAAGGGCTTTAACTGGACAAAAGGCGTATGTACTTACCGTCATGTTGGGCAGACTTTAGGTTGAGGGCTTAGAATGGATGCTTGGGCCAGAGTGAGGGAGCTGGCAGGCTGAGCAGAAGGTATTATAAGTTGAGACATGTAGCTAGAGACATAGATCTTTGCTGCCTACCCATCTGGTTTTCTGAGGAATATGACCCACTCACAATACCTGCTGACTCCAGGACCATGCCCCCATCACAGGACCTCACTCCTCACCTCAGGCACAGATTACTAGGCCAAGGGTAGACTGGTGATCCAATGGGAGGCCAACAAGTAGGCTGGAAAGTGGCCTATGGCCTGGCTGAGAAAGATCAGTAAGACCTCTCTGTCAAGAACTTGGAAATGGAAGGTAGTCTGAGGTCGTTAATAAAGAGAACTAAAATTTAAGAGTTGTAACATAAAAGGGTCATAGGGAGTGTTGGCTACAATGACTTTTTGAAAGTTGTAAGTGAACAGAGTAAACCAGAGAAACAGCAGAGAATAGGACATATGACAGAGAATGGCAGGGAGCTCAGAAGAGAAATCACATGGCACATAAGTGAGAAAAATAGCGAGACAGAGACAGGGGAAGGGAAAGAAAATGGGAAAGAACAAGGGGAGAAAGACTGACGAGAGAGATCTACAATCTTTGCTCACAATGGCTTCACAGTTCCTACTTCTGTGAGATACAGTTTCTACCCTTGGTTACCCATCCTATAATCTCCTTTTTCTGGGCCTTTTTTGAATGGATTTCTTTCTGAATGTCCTTTACAACAATTGAAATAAAATAAATTAGGCTGCAGGAAAGGAAGTATAAAGGTGCTGGAGATGAACTTTATCATTTTTATAATTTGCCTACAGCTAAATCTGCATGTAAGAAAGTGAGAAAAAAATATTACTTCTTTTCTGGAATCCAACTGCATAGCCCTACTCTCAAATCCCAAAACTCAAGCTGCTACTCTTAGAGGTTTGGATAAATTACATCCTTAAAATAAATAGACTTTTATGGGGTACCTGGAAAATCAAGCATTATCTTTAACATTTCTGTGGGACGGTGAATTCCAAAAATGAATCACTCAACAAGTATGTACCGGCTACCTACTGTGTGTAAGACTGAGCGAGGAACTTGTTCAAAACTAATCCTCTCTGTTCTCATGGAGTTTACACATTGGTTGGGAAGACAGAAATATATAAGCAAACATATAAAAAATAATTACAAATTTGTGCTTGTGTTATAAATGAAACAAGCAAGAAATTGAGAAAGAGAATAACAAGAGAAACCTGTGAGGTAAGGCCTCTCCAAAGAGGTGACCTCTGAGCCAAGCCCCACAGAGTGGAAAGCAGCAAGCCCTGGGAACACTGTGCACACAGAGACAGCAGAGCCCCACAGCAGAGAGTGCACGCCGTGCTCAAGAAAGTAAGAGCAGTGTTGAGGAGGGAGGTGGAAGCCTTATCATCTAAGACGGTGTAGCCCATTATTAGGATTTTGGGATTTACTCCAAGTAGAGTAAGAGGCTACTGATGAATTATATAACCAGGGGAGTAAAATGGTCTGATAAATATTCTCTGAAAAACGTTCCTGTCTCTGGGTGAATAATGAGTGGGAGGAGCCAAGAGTGGAAGAAGGGAGGCCAGTTGGTATATTAAAGCGATAGTGCAGGTGAGTGATAAAAATGCTTTAAACTAAGAAAACAGCAATGGCCATGGGTAACGTGGATGGATTCAGGATATTTTGTAATCAACAGGAGTTGCTTATAGAGTGTGTGTGAGGTGTATCAGGAATGATTCGTAGAGTTCTGGTGCAAATACCTGGGTAGATAGGGTTTACTTTTGGAAATGGAGAAACTGGAGAGAGGAAGATTGGTTTGGAGAAGAAAATAGAGCCCCACTTAGGACGTGCTACTTTTGAGATGTTTGTGAGTGATCTTGGGGAAAGTTAAGTGGACAGATTGCCTTTTGAACATAAAGTTTGGTAAATAAATGGCCACCTGACTTAAAGTCTAGCATTTCATCTGGCTTTTTTTTTCAAATGGTTAAAGGCTATTTCAGCCTTTATCTTTGTTTTTTAGGTCATCCCTTGTGACAATAAACAAAAGGCTTTCAAACATGTAGGGACTAATTCCATTTCTCACTCAAATGTGTATCATAATGGTCTGAATAGGAATAACTGTAACAAAAAAGTAAGGCCACAGACAGCCTCTGTATTATTTGTAAATGACTAATTATCAGTCTCTGTAATATTTATATATGACTAAGATATAAAAAATGTATAGTTCCTGAAACAACTCTGAAGTCACCTATAGATAAGCCAATATAGAAATTTCATAAACAGAGATTGTATGTAATTAAGTCACCATTATTTTTCTACCCTAGGTTGCCAATACTGAATGATGACTTGAAATTATAAAAGCAGATAATAGATCTATGACCATTTTAGGGAGAGTCTCCTTACTCAAGGAGGAGATTCTTATAGTACTAACTCTCACTGAAAGCTGACTTCCCATTCCTGACAACAATAGTTTGTGGAATCAACCACATAAAAACACCAAGACAAAGAAAGGTGGTCCGCAACAGCATTATACAAACCAGC
The DNA here is from genome assembly GCA_004027735.1 of Carollia perspicillata. Lineage (NCBI taxonomy): Eukaryota > Metazoa > Chordata > Mammalia > Chiroptera > Phyllostomidae > Carollia > Carollia perspicillata. The sequence continues at coordinate 8,345 of PVKM010028598.1, forward strand.
ACAAGTATGCTTTGCTTAATAAGCTATGTCAGGGTAGAATTTTTGTAAATCAAGTCGTTTTCCAACTGACTCACATTTTGCCTGAAGAGAAGTTTATCTGTTTCTCACTGATCTCCAAATAACAGTGGCTCCCAACTCTTCACATTTATGTTCCTTTTCTTTTTAGTCACTTTGAATTAATTAATGCTATAGAAATGTGTGTTTTAATGCCCAGGAAATAGCTGTGCGAAAAATATCCTACAGTGAATCCTTTCTTTAAAGTACAGAGTCCCTTTGAATTGTAGATATTGATCTTTTAATTTTCCTATTTAATTAATTGGAGAATTTAATATGGGTACCAAATAATAAAAACTTATGCTTTCTGCCCTGGTTGGTGTAACCCAGTGGATTGAGCACAGGCTGTGAACCAAAGGGTTGCCAGTTCAATTCCCAGTCAGGGCACATGCCTGGGTTGCGGGCCAGATCCGAAGTGGGGCGCATGTGAGAAGCAACCACACACTGATGTTTCTCTCTCTTTCTCCTTTGATTTCCCTCTCTCTAAAAATAAATAAATAAAATCTTTTTTTAAAAACCCAAAACTTACGTTTTCTTAGAATGACCTAAAATGTTATGACCAGTATTTCCATGCCCTCACCACTTTGGCTCCCCCTTTCAACTCTCAGCAATGCAAAGAAATGCACAGGAAGTCTGGACTCTGAAAGTACCTAGTCAGAGCCGCCTCATGTTCTTCACAAGAGGGTCTTTCCCCAAGCCAGCATCATCCCCGTAAACTTCAAAACTGGGCTGAGAGACCACCCCAACTCTAGAATAAATTCCTAATAATCTAAACGTATCCCCTGATCTGCAGCTTACTGTTATAAAATGTCAAACTGGATTTCTCCAATGATGAGTCTCGGTATCAGGAGTCTTCTACAATCATCTACCAGGCAATTTTCCAGGACTAATGTGTGTGCATCGCTACAAATTCTCCTACCAGTCTATTCAAGGGCCTAAAGTACTACTCTACTTTTGCTGGATTAAAAATTCTTTAATTTGGCTTTGGGGGGTCACCATGGTCCTTCATCCATCCCCATTTACCCATCAGCTCTTTAAAGGACTCCCAGAGGAAGTTTAGCCAACTCTTTGGCAATATATTTAAAATCTGGTAACTCTTTAGCAATATATTTAAAATCTCCCTTTTCCCAGAAGCCCCACCTGGTACTTCTATGGATCCTTGCAGACAAGCTATGAGTTTAGGAGTCCTTCTGACTATGCCGCGTTATTGAGACTCGGGTCTCATAAGGGCTGCTCCCACATACAGTTACTTGGATACTCAAATCTGAAATTTATTAACATATTTTGCTGAGTCAGAGAGACCTGTCTTCAGATATAAGCTCTACCATATTTCTGCTTGTATGTCCTTGACTATGTTTACTTAAACTATCTAAGCCTTGATTTCTTCATCTATAAAATGAGACTAATAAAAATAGCTACTTCAAAGGGTTGCTACAGGGTTAAATAAGAAAATGCCATAAATCGCTTCACAAGTTACCTGGCACACAGCAAGAAGACAAGAAAAGACAGTTGCTACGGTGATGGTGGTAGTGGTGGTGGTGATTGTTAGCTAAGGCATAATCTTCATATGTCCTCAATATATTTATTTAGCTAACTCTTGAATACACAAGGTTCTCTAGCTGTGACTCAGATGAAGATACTTTAATCTAAGACCACATCCAAATATAGCAAGATACTCTCATGTGGCTCAGTAGGCTGTGGGCTATGCCCTAAAAGACAAGAACGCTGTCCCCAAGGCCTCAGTTTCCTTTCTATGGTCGAGTGCTGCATTGTAAAAGCATCATATACGTTTCTATTTTTCATTTGATCTCTTCCCTCCCTAGCTGACAATTTCATTTCCCAAATACTTATCAAGTGTATGTGAAAATCCATACAGCTTCACAGGTCACAGACCCACAGAAATATTCTCCAGGTTTTGGAAGTACTTGGGCAGCCACAGGAACACAACAGCGACCGGGAGAGGGGCATGTATCCATGTCACAAAAACTGCAGAAGTGGCCAGGAGGCACCTAGCATTGGGCACAGGGTTCACTGGATATACTACCTATTTTCAGTATGGTGAAGATGGAAAAAGGCCTTAGACTATTATTTTTGCAACATCTGCAATGCCTGACACATTTCCAAAAGCCCCAAATTAATTGAAAGCATAAGTCAATTCTCAGGGGAAACATTATTTCATTTTCTGAGAAAGCATTTACTACTTGGACAGGCAGTTATAATTTTGGAAGCTGTCTCCTTTTTGCAGATTTCACAAATATGACACATCACTTGTTTTTCTTCTGACCTACCTAATGATTTCGATGGTACAAATTTCATCACATGGTGCTAAATCTTACCGTTGACAATCCGATACTATTGTCACAATACTATTTGACAATCTGATAGGAGAATTTTGGCCAAAGTAAATCATTGTGTAGCCCCTAATGACTGCTTTTGTGTTTGTGGAAGAAAAGTCCACTGACTACTACATATAGCTGAATGGAAGCTTCTTATTTTGGTGAACAGATGCCTGCTTCAGGCTTGTCCCTGATGTCACCCAGGGCCCGTTCTAACCCATCAATTTGACCTCTAAGAAAAAAGAAAAAAACTCAGCCCCAATATGAGAACCGAAAACAAAACCTCTCAGGAAAATTCTTGATTGCTTTCTTCTCTTCACCAACCTACATCATTCTTTACAAGAAGCCAGAACAGTAAGAAGAATCCTGGGTTCGAAGACTTGCAGTGAGTCAGACAGTGGCACCAAGAGTGTAGAACAAACTGGACAGACAGTGATTCAGAGCAGACCTGCCGAAGATATAATGTTGCTTCTCCAGAGGGACATGGGTGTTCTGGAGGAACTTGTACTTACCTCCCTACAGACCTTTTCTGGATAATTAATAGTACTAAAAAGATGCAAGAAGCAAACAAACAAACAAAAAAATCAAGTAATGTAGTGATGCCATATTGGGTTCTGTGGTCTCTTCATATTTGGTATGGGATGTAATCTCTTGATTTAATCTGGACACTTTCAGCCTCTGGCTGAGGAGCCGACTATAAACTCTAATTATAATTCTTCTCTTAGTATGTGTGGCACGTTCAGATGTGTGATCTCCAGAGTCTTAAACGCTGCCGTGCAGACTCTGTCCCATCAAATGATCTAACAAGGGATCATTGAGCAGAAGGGCGGAAAAACTCGATGCAGAGGTAGAACCAGCCACCCCAGACACTTGGTATGCAGCTGTGACACTCCAGCACTAGTGAGGATCTGGATGGATCCCAGTCCCAAACAGTGTCTCTCCCTCAGTTCAGGCTGAAGAGTGGCCACAAGGGGGACTCTGGGAACCTAAACCATCTACTGTGATACACACCTTAGACACCAAGGACTTACCTCGTAATCACTTACTTACACACACAGTCCTCATCAGAATTATGTTATTATCCCAGGAGACACTTGTCAACACAGCAAGTAACTTGATTATTCATCACAAAAATTCCCCAAAAGATAATCAACTATTCAATGAGTACTGACTCTTGGAAAAACCCCTCACCCCACAGTTTTTTACCAATCCCGAACTGTTATATTGCCATCCTTACTCAATCTTGATCTGGTCTTCTTCTCTGTGAAAGTCCCACCATTAAACAAACTTCGAATTCTCTGTCAGTTGATTGGGTTGGTGAGACTTTGTGAGCCAGCATCAGAGAATTAGAAAGAGATCCAAACCAGGGAGTCAGAAAACATGTTGGAATTCTGGCTTTACTGCCCACCACCTATGAAACTAAACACTGACTTTCCTCGTTTGTGTTCCGATAATTAAAAAAATAATTTCCTCGGAAGCCTGAGGACTACATTAAATAATATATTCATGTAAATACTTTGTACATTTTAAAGCTGTATACAAATGTCAGTTAGCACTACAATCAAGTAGGATATTCGACAAGCTGACTGTCCACCAGGGCCACTAGCAGCCACGCTAAGGCCTGTGACTACCACACACCCCATAACTGGCTGAAAACTCTGGGTAACCTGGGGCTCCCCGCTCTCTACAAAAATAGCTTGCTCTGATCATAATACCATCCCATTTGAACATATAAAATCTTCATTACACTTCTTCAACAAATAAAATATAAAAACCAAGATCATTGTAACCGATAAGCCCCATTGTATTTCCAAAATGTATATTGTAGCAAATGAACATAAAAGTGGAAAGCTGAATCTATTCATCTTTATTTCGGGAACTAAACAAACATCTATGAATTTTTAAAGAAAATTTTAAAGTATTTGAATATGTTAGAAGTTTATTATGTCATCATTACATATCGTTCAAATAGAGTTTCAGAAACACAACTGCATAATTAATCCTTATGAGTCAGGTATCTATGGAAATAACTACATTTTTATATAAGAACAGACAATCATTTATTCATTTATCTGCCTCTTCACAAGGAGGATTATTTCTCTCCAGGCAATTTGGCTTTTTTACACAAAGAGTAAAAGGCCATTTTCTTGTCTTTTTTTAGAAATAGATACTTTCTTGACACTGCAAAATATTCCCAGATATACCTGACTTAAAGAGCACTTTCAGATAAGAACTTGCTTCTTCTCAACTAAAATAATTATTGGAAAAACACTTCCAAAAATAAAAGAACACTCCACACAGTCTGGTGAAGTAACAAAACACATAGTCATCAAGGGCCAAAGATAAACCTGAACTTCATGCAGCCCAGGGAGAGAAAGACAAGCTGTTCTTCCAGAACTATGTAATACTAGATATGGAAGTTTAGTGAAATTTTAAGTGAACACATGATGTCTGGGGCTGCTAAGACGTTTCTACAGAACTTTTTAAAATCCTGGATTCATTTTGGAGGCAGGCTGAAGGCATCTGGCATGGGGCAGTGGTTAGGGCCCCTGGTGTTGGAATTAGACCACCCTTCTCTGCCCTACTCTGGGCCCCAGGAGGCTGAGCCATAGGGACAGTATCAGTGGGCTCTGTTTCCCCTCTGGCTTCCAGAGGGATTCAGCCAGTGTAAGCTCCAAGGGCAGAAGAAGAGTGAGGCTGGGTATTTATTCTCCCAGCTACCTTCCCGCAGGGTCTCTGGTTCTAGCAATGCCTCTTTCCTGAAATACACAGATCCTGTCAGGCAGTCCTCCATAGAGCTTTGACTCCAAGAGCTGCCCCTTCCCCCATCTCCTCAGTTCTGGGGTAGAAATGGATCCCAATGTTGCTAACTCTGTCGGTTTCCCTAAACCCTGCCAATACTCTGGCAAATAACCCCTTTAATAAGTTCTCCAGTTACCCAATTTGAATGTGTTTCTTGCCAGGACCTCGACTGACACACTTAGGTGAGTTATCTATGTTCCTGTGATTCAGTGTCTGCATCTGTAAAACCAGTCTAGTAAGAGTATCTGTCTTCTAGTATTGTCGCCAGAGTCCTTGGCTCACAGGAAACTCTCAATTCCTGTTAACTGCAAGTACATTATATCTCTTATCATTATTTAAATAGTGTAGAATCTTTTTTCAAGACTTGGCATGATAATAATATTGTGCAGAATGCCCATGGTCCTTCTGTCCTTAAAAATAAGACTTTATTGTTATTGACCCCTAGATACCCTTGTTATCTTGGTAGCCCTTAATGTCCCCTTTCCAGCTCCTGCTTTAGCAGTGAATCAGCTAGCTTCCTTAGTTCAAATACAAGATATCAACAGAAAACAACATGAAATAACACACACCTCAACAGTAAATAATCAATACCTTAACAGGACTTTGGGGAGTAGGAGGAGGAAAAACAGATTTTAGCAAAGCCTAAACATGAGGGACACACATCCACCCATTTGAAAGGTTTAATTGGCAGTGTGAGTTCCATCCATGGAAAATAATGGTCATTAGCTTTTCCATGATGGCTCTGGTTGGCCTACGATATCCATCAAGCTCCTAGGGTGCATAGCTTTTGCCCAATTCCGACCCCTCAGTGCACGACATTAGTGGGTATTGATGCTATTTTACTTGTTTCTCACATAAAGTCCATGGCTACTTGTCACAAAGTCCATATACACAATAGATCATTACTGAACTTTTGGGAGCTCTGAACATATAAGGCAATTCTGAAGTTGCTATGCAATATTAACTAAGGTCATGCAAGTGAAAGCATTGGCAATTTGGTTTAACGGGGGGTCATTTTAAGTGAGAACTCAGATCAAATAAGATTTTTAAAAGCATATTTGTACTAAAATATCTGAAAAAAATCAAGATAGCATCAAGATATATCACACGACACATATGCCGTATGAATAAGCAAATCATCTTTGTTTAAATTATAATTTTCTTTGTTAACTAGAGATTCTTTTTGTTGTTGTTGTTGTTGTTAACTAGAGATTCTTAATTTCACAGGTCAAAATGAGTCTTCTGTGTGAAGCCTGAAATAGCTTAAGCTGTAGAATCATTACACTGGGACAGTGTTTCAATCATTGCCGACATTTAAAATAAGCTAAAAATATCACTAGTGGTCTCATCACTTAGCTGTAGAGAAGCAGAAGAAACTCATTTTCTGTACATTCTGTACAGAATATCTGTAGCCTTTCACAGTCAATATTAAATGCTAGAGACACAACTTTTAATATTGTCTATACAGCCTTGGCTGGGTAGTTCAGTTGGTTAGAGCACTGTCTCAATATGTCAAGGTTGCAGGTTCAATCCCCAGTCAAGGCACATACAAGAGTAAACCAATGAATGCATATACGAGTGGAACAACAAATCAATATCACTCTCTGTCTCTCTGTCTCTCTCTCTCTCTCTCAAATCAATAAAAATAATAACGACAATAGTGCCTATACATCTAAGAGAGTATATATAAATATATATTAATTTATTTATATATACTCATACACACATATACTTAAATGCACAATATATTTCATAAATTTTAAAATGCAATTTTTTTCACATGTTAAAATCTCTGAAACTGGGACTCATATTATCATCTAATAATATTACATTATCATAAGAATATAATGACTATATGACTGTTTTTTCAGTTTTTGCAGTACATACCTTAATGATACAATTTACAGTCAACAGGATCTTAGATCGTGTGTTTATGTCTGTGTGTGTGTATTATTCTCATTGTTTTCTTTTATTATTTTTGTTTTAGCACTCTTATCTTCTATATGCTTCCTGAGATCATTTTAATCTTAGAGTCATACATTTTTAAGCCTGGTAAATAAACCTTAGTCACGAGGAGAAAACAAGCAAAGTCACTGATGAAACATACTGTCAACACTTACCATACAGAAATGAAACCCTGGGTATGTCGAGCTGACTGTAGTGGAACCAAACTTCAGGAACAGAGTTCCAAGAGGAAACACAGCCAATGAGCCACACCATCTCCACAGCAGAAAATCACGACCCGTGAAACTAACTGAGGGTTATCAGGCTCAGACTTCATGGGCGCATTATCACACTTACAAACGATTAAAGTGACTTCTGATGCATGAATGCGTGGGACTACAGTGTACATAACATCAAGATACACAGGCAGTGCAGTTTCAAATGTATGCCATTAAAAACACAAGTGCTAAAATTAATTTCATCTTCTCTGTGCTTAACCACTGATAGATTCCGTCAGTCACAATTAGTCCCATTAATCTTACTTTCCGTTCCCTAGATATTTGGTTCTTACAATCTGTCATTTTTCTGATTTTCTCTTCCTTTTTCTTCTCTTTATTTAGGTCAAATTGGGACTGTATTGAAGTCAAAGTTACAGTTTTCAAAGTCACTTCTTATCACTATTTCCTTGACTTTTCTCTTAGAGAATTTTTACCTGGTAAGAAAAGTTCATCTGAAACATTCAAAAAATTTTTCTTGGTGCCCACTCTGTGTTAGAAGTGAAGGATAAAAAGGCAAATGAAACAGTTTTGTCTTTGCTTCTCAAAATGTGGCCCTCTGCTTAGGAGCATCATTGTCACCTGGAAACTTATTAGAAATGCAGACTACCAGGTCCTACCCCAGACCTCTGTGTTAGTCAGGGTTCCCCAGGGAAATAGGACAAAGAGAAGAAGGAAGAGGGACAAAAGGAGGGAGGGAGAAAGAAAGGAAACGCACATATAAAGAAATTTATTACTATAAGGAATTGGGTCACATGATTATGGAGGCTGACAAGGCCCAACATTTGGAGTGTGAGTGGGCAAGCTGGAGAGCCAGCAGAGCCAATGCTGTAGTTACTGTCCAGAGCCGGCAGGCTCAAGGCCAAGAAGAGCTGATTCTTCTGTTCAAGCCCAAAGGCAGAAAGAAGCCATGTTTGAAGGCAGTCAGGCAGGAGGTATTCTTTCTTATTTGAGGTATTCTTTCTTCTTTCTTATTCAAGCCTTCAACTGATTGGGTGCGCCCCCTCACAGTGGGGAGAGCAATCTGCTTCACTCAGTATTCAGATTTAAAAGTTAATCTCATTCAAAAACAGCCTCCCAGAAACACTCAGAAATAATATTTGACCATATATCTGGGCACCCAGTCAAACTGACACATAATATTAACCATTGCACCTACTGAATTGAAATGTGCATTTTAACAAGATTCTGTAGGTGATTCAGAGGCAAATGGAAGTTTGAGAAGCACTAGTCTAGTCTATGCGTACAAGAATCTTACAGAAACACAAACACATAACTACAGTACAGCATGGATCGAGCTGCAATCAAAGCAGTCCAAGATGGAGTGGTGGCTGGCATAGAAGGCAGAGAACAGCCCCCTGAACAGAAAAGGAAAGACTTCACAGAAGAGGGGACCCTTCGCTAGGTGTTAAAGACAAATAGGAGTTTCCTATGCACGGCCTCGGCAGCCAGGCTGTCAGCATGTGAAGCAACAATGTGCCACCTAGTAGTTGTGTGACCTGGGGTGAGTACTTTAACCTCACTGAGCCTCAATTTCCCCACCCTTAAAAGATGAAAAGTAAGAGATAAAATCTACTTCATAGGATCATCGTGATGATGAAATGAGCTAATATATGTTAAGTTAAAACAGTGCCTGAATATAGTAAGCACCATAAAGTATAAACTATCATTGTCAGCATGATCTTAGATCTTCTCATTCACAAAGTAGCTAGTGTTTGTAGTTCATTTATTTAATATTAGATTTACCTCTGTCCTGTTACCAATGGTATCACCTTTCATGGGAAAGCTTCCTGGATTCTCCTGACACAAACATGAAAACAAAGCACAAATACAAAAGTACTTAGAAGTCCTAGGCTAAACCACAATAAGATACCTGAATAATCATAAAAAATGACATTTATTGTGGTTTATTATAAACCAGAAAATATTGTAAGTGCTTAACTGTATTAATTCCTCTAATCCCCATAACCCTGTGACGTATTGAATAGGTAGTGTTATGCAGATGTAAAGTCAGAGACACAGAAAGGTTAAGCAGCTTGCCAAGTACACAAAAAAATAAGCAACAGCCCTGGCTGGTGTGGCTCAGTGGATTGAGTGCAGCCTGCAAAGAAAAGGGCCACTGGTTTGACTCCCAGTCAGGGCACATGCCTGGGTTGCAGGCCAGGTCCCCAGTTGGAGGCACACAAGAAGCAACTGCATATTGATGCTCCTCTCCTTCTCTTTCTCTCTCCCTTCCCCTCTGCCAAAAAATAAAAATAAATAAAATCTTTTTAAAAAGAAAGAAAAATAAGCAACAGAAACAATATTTAAACCCAGGTACACTGGCTCCATAGCCTATATACTTAACCACTATGCCATATCATCTCTTAATGGACCAAAAATCTGGGAGGAAAATTTAGGAAGATGATTTATAAATCTATGGATTGTCAATTTTTTAAGTATATATT
>PVKM010028599.1:0-18187 GCA_004027735.1 Carollia perspicillata
AGACTGTGCAGACTTTGAAGGACTAAGCTGTAATATGGCACAAAATGTCTGGACACTGGCCCTATTTCTAGGCCTGATGAAGGCAAGCTGGACTTTTTCCACTCATAAAGATGAGATATTGGAAACCTGGGGACAGTCTTTTATTTCCACACAAATAACTATTACCACCAGACCTCATCCTTCTTTTTGGGTCCCTGAAAATGCTTTTCTTGTGACACCACAAGCACCCCACTTCCACCAGCAACACCTCCCGCATTAGAGTGTGTGGAAGCCAGGTGGGTCCCATGTCAAAAATTCCTGAGATGAGTGGAGACAGGAAAGTAATGAGGACTTTGGGGAGGTTGAGCCACCAAATGTGAACAGAATGATGATCTTAATGGTAATGTGAAAGCTCCCAGAAAGATGCTCCCTGCTCCCTCTGAATTCAAAAAAGGATCTGGTGTAAATAAATATTCTTATGTAAAAACAACAACAACATTGTATAAATCCAGGAAGATTAATACCCCCTCCAGCCTTGGCCTGGCTCAGGAAGAGGGGAACTTACAAAAAGGAGTATTAGAATCACATCAGAAGTGTGGGTGAGGGTTAGAAAGAGCTGAATTACTCTGCAGAAAAAAACAGGAGGAATCTGCATTTTTGCTATTGAGGAGAAAAGCAAAATATGGGGGAAGTGGTAAAAGAGAGAGCTAAGAACTTGAGTAACATTAAAGTGGTGTAGGGTTAGGGCTGGAGCCCGTGTTATAGAGGAAACAGAGGGCATTTTTAAGAATGGAAACATCCAACAGTCTTTTTGAAGCTATTTTCAATTTTGTTGTGTTAACCCCTCCATAGACCCCAGCCATCAGTAAGCCTCTGATGCATGTGCAGACCTCATAAGGAGTTCACTTGTAAGGAAAAGGGCTGAAATCCACAGCTCACAACAGCAAGAGCACTCATGGATCAGCAAGAAGATTCCAAAACCAATCTGACTTGAGAAAAACACAAACTCTAAGCCAGAGGCAATGATGGGAAGGAAAGTCCTCCCCACCCTCCATCCCCACTTCCAGAGGAATGGTGAAATTTTGAGGAAGAGCATTTGATCTCCCACAGGTCTTAGACTGAATCTTTGAACCAAGTTTAGCCAGCACCTCAGAAGCAGTTGACCTCATCTGTTAAGAGGACCTTACCTTGTAATGAAGACAGTCACCTCCAAAAACACGGTACCTGCCTGTCCATTGTGTAGTTTCATTCTCAACAATCCAGCAGCTCCTCTCTGGCTAGGGAAGGGTCTCGTGGGGATCACTGAAGCCTTGGGTGAGGAGGAAGCTTGAGAGAGTGAGCACTGCAAAGACTCTCCTTAACTGTGCTATGACTCACTGCCATTTATATAGGGGTCATAATTGAATCAGTTGACTCTAGGATGTGAGCACCGTTCGTCCTCCTTGTTTTTGAGAGATCAAAAGAAGGAGACTTGGTGCCTAGCCTCATGGGTGGAGAGTGAGGCATTCACAGACTGCTCATCAATGGCTTTTAGCAGTTCTGGTTTCCAACTTGGTTTTACTGGGTCATCTCAAGCAGATTCACCACTTGCTCACTAACAGAGGCCCCCAACAGCTGTCCACAGTCAGGGGAACAGAAGGAGGCAAACACCAGATGACTGCTTACAAAGCTTAAGCTTTTCATCAGGGTCAAAGTGCCTTGACAGAGCAGCTGGGTGAAGCCACAGAGAGTTAGGTTCTGTAAGCACAGTCCATCTCCGAGACTCTGTTCCTTTCCTCAGAAGGAGCACCTGAAGAGGTTCCTCGGGGGCACAAAATGACTACTCTTAAGTGTGCATAGCATTTCACACTTACAAAGCTATTTTACATCAAGTGGAAGGCTCATCTGATCCTCCTTATCACCCACAGGCAAGTATCCTGTATATTTTATAGACAAGGAAACAGGTCCGAAGCCGTTATGAGGCTTAAGGTCATCCAGAGGAGGCATGGCTGTCCTTTACACTACCCGACACTGGCTTCTGGCCTTGGACTTTAAGGACCCAGGACATCAAGGGACTATCTGAGTACATCTATTAAAGGCTAATTCGTCATCTGTATTTCAATCTAGCGCTGACTATTTAATGAGAAACTCAAAGAGGGAGGATGCAGGGAGCTGACATTTGAGAAGGATACCCACATGGGCCTCCAGCTCTCAGGAGGAAAGCAGAAAGCCACATCCTTTGCCCTGACCTGGGAATCGGTTTGCCACCCTGAGCCCGGCCTAGGGCAGCCTGATAGCTCCGCCGCCCCGCCCGCCAGAGTCCTCCTCCTTATGAGGGCAGCGCTTCCGGTCGGCGGGGCCAAGACGTCTCGCGTGAAGGTCACGTAAGCGGCTGGCGGTGGGCGGCAGGGCGGGGCGGGCGCCGGAGCGCGTAAACAGCGACCTGGGGCGGGAGCCAGGGGGCGGGAGGGAAGCTAGGGGAGGTTAGGGGTGAGGGGAGAGGAAGTCGGCGAGTGAACGGGAAGGAGGGCAGTGAGGGGTAGGCGGAGTGGAGGGGAAAGGGAAGCCTTGGGGCGGGGGGAGGGCGGGAGGAGAGGGAGGTGGGCACCCCACCCCCGCCGCGCCGCCGCCCCTCCCGCAGTGCCTGGCCAACCTGGAGCCTCTATTTTCCCGACGACAGCGGGTTGCCTGCCCTAGCACTTCTGTCCCTGCCTGGATGCAGATATGTGTGTTGGGGCGGTCTGCCTAGTCTTTGGACATCCATATGTTTTTGCAGTGTTTTACCTAAAGTGTCAAGGATGTGCGTTTCACTTCCCGGAAGTGTACAACTACAGAGATGATCTCCGTAAACTGACAAGAAACTTAGCGGTGGGTGTTTAAAAACATACATGTCTCTCCGTCTTTTTCTCGTTAAATAAACAAACAAAAAGACCCACTCGGTTTCGTGTTACCAGAGACCCTTAGGAAGTCTCACTGGAGGACTGGCTGCCCTTCTACCAAACCGCCTCCCACAGTCGCTCCACCAAATGAAATAGAAAGTAATCTGGCCTGGGGGCTAACCGGGGAGACGCCCGAAAAAAACAGTGGCAGGACGCCTAGTGCCAGGCAGAGGCCTGGCAACAGAAAGGAAAAGAAGTCACAAGGAGAGAAGCTCGGGCTCATATTTCAACCAGGTTTCTTCATGGAACCTTCCGGGGGTGGGAGTGGGGGTGCGGTGCCCTCATTTGGGAGTCCAGCTGTGCTCCAGTGAAGCCTGGTAGGCCCGCTTTGTCTCACCTGAGATTATGCGAGTGTGTGCTGGGGGGAGGAGGAGGGAGCAATGAGTTGTAAAATGATTCCAAGATTAAGGGAGAGCGGTGCAACACAGAGTGTGTGAGATAAATAAACTAGGACTTGGATCTGAAGAGTCGGAAACCCAAACAGAGGCTCAGGCCCATGGTATGTTGGGGAACTTGGACGCCCTGCCTGGGGGAGGAACTCAGACGTAGGGGAAAGTCCCCCTGGCCGCCCAAACTGTCCCTTCACACCCACTGTGCTTCCCCACCCCCTCTCCTCCCCTATCTGACCCACTTCCTCTTTCTACTTCCCCTGGTGGAGAAATGCATGGGTAAAACCTCACCCACCCCAAGCTCTGGGCACAGTGAGAGAGTGGGAGTTAGAGGCCTGGGAAGAGATGGTGGCTCTCCTTGGCAGGGGGTCTGCCCAGGGTGTTGCCAGTTTGCCTTGGCTATGGACACCTTTCCCAGGCTTAGGCTCAGGAAAGCTGGTCAAAATGGTTTTAAGCCTGGGAATTTAAGAAGCTGCAGAATAGGGGCTTTCTTCCTGGGGGGCCAGTTCCTTGGGGCTGGATGATGCCAAAGGCATTGAATGAAAGGATGGGGCAGCATTCCTGTTCCACCTGGGAGGTGTTTCCCAGTGGCTATGAGTTTGGGTTTTGCAGTCTTAATCCTGCCAGTCCTGTGAGGTCTCAAGCAAATTCCTAACCTCTCTGAATCTCAATTTTCTTGTCTGAACAATAGAAATAAAAGTTATTTGAAGTAGTAACAGTGATCAGAGAAGTGCTTTCCAGGACACCCCTACTAAAATTAGCCAGAATCACCAGATGTTCCTGGTTTGCCTTTGGGGGTTCCCTAGCCCTAAGCTTCTCCCTCTAAGATACCTCATCACTTTTGCTACTTTCTCCATCCTGATCCCAACTTGGCCTTGAAGAAAGAGCAGTGAGCTTGGATATAAAAGATGGGTGTTTACATCCCAGCCGTACCCCTACTACCTGTGCCTCAATTTCCTCATCACTGAAGTGGGGAGAAAAGTTTCTGGCTGGCTTCCCTTATTGTGTGAGCGGAAGGAATAAAAGTTTGTGATAACACTTTGAAAACTGCCCCCAGTACCAGTTCTTCAATTGGCCAATTCTTCCTTCTCAGCCTCATCTCCTGTTTCTTTTCCTCCTCACCCAGTTCTCCCTCCTGTGGGTTTTCACAACTTCCAGCATTTTGTCCACAGCTCTGTTGATGGCTGCCTCCTTACCTCGTAATTCTCATAATTGTTTAACTGAATTTCCTGATGGACAACTCCTCAGGGCAGGAAATGGCTTATTCATTTCATTGCGTGACCACAGTGCCAAGCCCAGGGAAGGGCACATAGCAGGGCTCAGTGAAACCTAGTTTCCTTTTGTCTATCAGCAAATCTGATTGATAGGCCAGAAGGAGGTGGGTGCAACAATTTGGGAAAGCAGGCTTCTGCTTCTTGGAGGGAGGGCATAGGGAAGAGAAGCAGAAGGAGGGAAGCAGAGGAGTCTGCCCTGGTATTGTTCAGACTCAAGGATTCCTGCTGTTTCATTACATAAAACCAAGATCACCTAAACCTGGATAAGGAGACATTGTGCTGACTGGTTTCAGGGCTGAGAGAAACCTCTGAAAGACTCTAGACGGAGTTGTCCAACCTGAGGCCTACGGGCTGAATATAGCCCAGGATGGCTATGAATGCAGCCCAATACAAAATTGTAAATTTACTTAAAACATTATGAGATTTTTTTGTGATTATGTGTTGCAATGTATTTAGTATGTGTCTCAAGACAACTCATCGTCTTCCAGTGTGGCCAAGAGATGCCAAGAGGTTGGACAGCCTCTGCCACTATACTCCAAGGAAGTCTCTCTGTAACAAGTTCCACTTCCTCATAGCCAGAGCACTAAACCAACCCCACCCCTTGTATTCTCCCCCACTGCATTGCAGGCAACCCAGTTGCCTCTTCTGCTGGCTCACGGAAACAAAGAACAGCTGTCCTGCCTTTGGTTGGTTTAAAAATGAGAGTTTTGGGTCAAACATTTAAGTCTTTAATCCACTTTGAATGTATTCTTGTGTGTGGTATAAGAAGGTGGTCTAGTTTCATTTTTCTGAACATATCTGTCCAATTTTCCAATACCACTTATTGAATAAACTATCTTTAGCCCATTGTATGTGCTTGCCTCCTCTGTCAAACATTAATTGGCTATAAAGGTATGGATTTATTTCTGAATGTTCTATTCTGTTCCATTGATCTGTGTCTGTTTTTATGCCAGTGCCATGCTGTTTTGATTACTATGACCTTATAGTTTGATATTAGGTAGCGTGAGTCCTCCAACTTCTTTCTTCTTTCTCAAGATTGCTGTTGGTATTCAGGGTCTTTTGTGATTCCATATAAATTTTTGAAATATTTGGTATAGTTCTATGAAATACATCATTGGTATATTGATAAGAATAGCATTGAATCTATAGATTGCTTTGGGTAGTATGGACATTTTAATGATAACTCTTCCTATCTGTGAATAAGACAACATAGGCAGTAAAATCTCAGATACTGCTCAGAGTAATATTTTTTCTGATATATCTCCTTAGTCAAGGGAAATGACAGAAAAAAAAAAACAACAATTAGGAGTACATCAAATTAAAAAGTTTTTGCACAACAACGGAAACCATTGACAAAATAAAAAGACAGTCCTGGCTGTGTATCTCAGTGGATTGAGCACGGGCCTACAAACCAAAGGGTCGCTGGTTTGATTCCCAGTCAGGGCACATGCCTGGGTCTGGGTCAGGTCCTAAGTTGGGGGTGCACAAGAGGCAACCACACATTGATGTTTCTTTCCCTTTCTTTCTCCTTCCCTTCCCCTCTCTCTAAAAATATAAATGGATAAAATTAAAAAAAAATACAAAGACAGCCCACTGAATGGGAGAAGATATTCACCAATACATCTAATAAGCAGTTAATATCCAAATGTATAAAGAATTTATAAAACTCAACACCAAAAAGCCATACAATTCACTTAAAAAATGGGCAAAAGACCTGAATAAACATTCCTCCAAAGAGGACATACATATGGCCAATAAAATATATGGCCAATAAAAGATGTCTAATGTCACTATTTATCAGAGAAATGCAATGAGATATCACCTCACACCTGTCAGCATGGCTATCATCAGTAAATAACAAACAAGTGCTTGTGAGGCTGTGGAGAAAGGGGAACCCTTTTGTTCTGTTGGTAGGAATGCCGATTGGTGCAGCCACTGTGGAAAGCAGTATAGGAATACCTCAAAATATTAAAAACAGAACTGCCTATTACCCAGTGATTCCTCTTTTGGAATTTATCCAAAGAAACCCAAAACACTAATTTTAAAGAACATAAGCACCCCTATGTTCATTGCAGTGTTATTTACAATAGCCAAGTTTTGGAAGCAGCCCCATTGTCCACCAGTAGATGAGTGGATAAAACAACTATGGGACACTTACACAATGAAATACTACTCAGCCTTAAAAAAGAAGAAAATTTTACCCTTTGTGGCAGCATGAATGGATCTGGAGAACATTATACTAAGTGAAATAAGCCAGTCAGAGAAAGACAAATACCATATGGTTTTACTCATATGTAGGCTCTAATGAACAAACAACTAAGAAGCAAAATAGAGATAGACTCATATATAGAGAGCTAAGGCTGACAGCTTTTAGAGGGGGTTATGGGGTGGAGAGATTGAATAAAAAGGTAAAAGGACTCATGGACATGGACAACAGTGTGGTGATTATTGGGGGAGGGAAGGGAGTATAAGGGGGGGATAAATGGGAATGGAAAAAATACAATAAAAAAATGAGAAGACAAGCTTTATCTCACCCTTACATCTGGTGACTAGAAACCTCTGCACACAGTCAGACTTTCCTGAGGCTTGACCCTGCTCCTGGACACAGTGGCAGACCCTTCTCCCTGGTGTTCTTTGCTCACCACTGAGCCACTCCTGTCCTCTGTGGGAGGTCTGCTCAGCTCAGTCCCTGAGCTGGATGTTCCTGCTGCTGTCCGGCCACCAGTTCTCACCAGCGTAGCCCCTGCCTACTCACTTTTTACAACCATGACTTTGAGTCTGCAGTGCACCTTGCACAAAGCTGGGAGGAAGCTGCCTCTGTAGGAGAAGTCAAAGTTTTCCCTTCCTGAGGCTGACCCTCCGAGGAGAGAATTGCTGAGACGTCCTCAGGCAAACTGCCACCTAAGGGAAAGAACATGAGTCAGAAGCCCTGAGTTTAGACCCTGGCTGGTGTGACTCAGTGGATTGAGTGCCAGCATGAGAACCAAAGGGTCACAGGTTTGATTCCCAGTCAGGGCATATGCCTGGGTTGCAGGCAAGGCCCCCCAATAGGGGGCATACTCAATAGGGGGGAGCCCTGGCTAAATGTGTAAGGTAACCACACATTGATGTTTATCTCCCTCTCTTTCTCCCTCCTTTCCCCTCTCTCTAAAAATAAATAAAATCTTCTTTAAAAAGCCCTGAGTTTAGGGCCACTCATAGACCTCATTGAGCATCAGTTTTCTCATCTGAGAAATGAGGGTGGTGAAGCCTGGTTACAGAGCAGCATCACGATGAAATGAGATGTGGTTGTGAAGGTGCATTGTAAATAGTGCCTGCTACCCCTACAGACCACCAGCTGCCATCTCCCCAAGGGGCCCTGCCTTTTTAAAACCCAAGTCAAGTCTCCCCTCTTTGGTCAACTAAATGCATCCCACTCTACCTCCTCAGAGCTTACTTATTCAAATTGTGCCACAGCGAGGTACACCTGTGTTTGGGGATGTGGAAAATCACATCCAGTTTTTTTCTAAGTTTCATGTACTTATCTGTTCCTGCCCCCTTCCTGCCATCAGGAGAGTACAAGCTCGTTCCCTGTTGATCCACGGCTGGTACCTCTTTGTTTCCCACAGCACAAGGAAACAATAAGTGTACTGAGTTGCAATGTGTACTTGGGAGAGAGTGCATAGCTAGATGGCTTCTTGGGGCAGAACTTTATTTTTACCACATAGGACTTTGTAGACACATCAGTCACTGGCAATAGATGGATTTTGTGTATTTTCCTTTTGTGAGACAAGCTAATTTTGGATTCACTGGGCATTCAAAAGGCCTGCAGAAGGATCCAGGGAACTGAGCAGAGCCAAGCTCTGAGGAGGAGACTTTGTGCTCCCTTCAGAGTAGGACAAAGGCTCAGGTTTTCAGCTCTCAGCAGGCTGTTCTTCCCAGGCCAGCTGGCCTCTCAGAGGTGTGGCAGAGGGCAGGCATGCCAGGCAGCTTTCCATCTAAAAGTTGCCTGGCCTTGGCCACCAATGTCAGTGGGAAAATGAAAATTTGAGGTGGGAAGCCTTGGCTAAATGCCCCACTACTCACTACTGCAGGGAACAGAATGTCCTGGAAGACACCAGAGAGTTCTAGGTCTGGTTCATCAAGCAGACCTAGAACTAGGATAAAGACAGGCTTTGAATCTCCCTCTGAAGGTCCAGAGAAATGTCCTTGGTGTTCATCATTGTAACCAGAGTTACTCACCTGGAAAGCTCCCCAGGTGGTCTTCTCTAGTGTAATGAGGGGCCAGGGGTTCAGGCTGATGTGCCAAACTGCTTAGATTCAAACCTGAGTCTGAATAAGCTACCTAATACTCTCTGTGCCTCTGTTTCCTCATGTGTCAAGTGGGAATTAAATAGTATGTATCACATAGGATTATTTGTGCCTAGCGAGTTATCATGAGGAAGACCTTACTTAAGAAGCTGCCTAGTCTGTTTCTCCTCCACTGTGTAGAGCCAGAGATTTTTTCTCTCTGGTTCTGATGCCTTTGAATCAGGCCAACATATATGTATGATAGATAAGGTCTGTCCAGAAGGTATCCAACCATGTCATATGAAAAATAGAAACATTTTTTGAAGAAGGTACAAGATACAAGAAACATTGCACAAAGGACAATGATGCCCCAGTATGCCTCAAAGTAGGCACCTTGGGACCTCACACAATTCCCCCAATCGCCTTCAGCTGCCTTGTCATATTTTCCTGAATCTCATCATGGGTCTGAAATCTCTTCCCTTTCAAAGGTAATTTTAGTTTTGGGAAAACCCAGAAGTCATAGGATGCCAAATCTGTGCTGTAGGGAGGCTGAGTCACCTGGCTGATTTTATCGTTTGCCCAAAACTCTGCATAAGACAATGATTCAAGAGCAGGCATATTGTTGTGATGAAGCTGCCAATCACCAGGTGCCCATAGCTGCAGCCTTCTGAATCATCTGAATAGTTTCTGTGGAGGAATGTTCAAACTTAACACAAAATTTGATGCAGATTCATTGCTCTACTTGCACATTTTGAATGCAGTGGCCACACAGTACACGTGCTAACTCAACAGTGTCTACAGCCCCACAGTGACTAGTGCAGTGAAGTCATCACTGTTCACACATGTACATTCCAGTCCACTCTCCTTGGCTGCCAGGTTACATCAGTGTTGTGCAAACTGTTTTGTTATATTAACAATGGCTAGACTTTTTCTGGACAGACCTTGTATTTTTTATACACACACACACACACATTTCTTCTGACCTCTAAACTCCAGGTTCAGCAAGAGGAGAGTGCTCAGTTCCTTCTTTGTGGATGAAAATCCCATCAGATCGTACTAGTTGTTCTCCACCAATATTGAGATGATAATGGCTAGTCTGGGGATGGCTAGTCTGGGGATGAGGAGTGGAAGGTCTGAGAAGCTTTTAAGTATAAGACACTTGCCTGGCCAAGTGTCCCTAACTCGATTTATTCAATTTCCTCACCTGCCAAATGTTTTTTTTAGTGATAGTGTTTATCTCCCAGAACTTTCACATTTATTGTTATTTAATTCTTACATCAATTCCACAGACTAGGCTGTAAAGATCTTATCAGAGGCCACCTGGATCTCCCACCTCCTGACTCCCTGTTCCAGCAGTCTGCTCAGGAGTGATGAGGGTCCCATCCAGCTTGGGGTAGGGATGGCTGAGGAAGCCGAGAGGTGGTTCCATGGGAGCAGAGTTCAGGGGCTCACAGTGATAAGGTGACCTGATAACAGGTTGATTTGGTGGGTTATTTGGGGGCAGATACTATACAGAAAAAGCGCTCATCTCCTCTCTTCAAACATTCTCATGCAGAGTCTAGGAAGTACATGATACTATTAATGATAGAGCCGAGCACCCTTCTAGCCTGCAAACTAGAAACTCCAGGTGCCCCAGGGTGGCACTGCTGGCCCAGACATCCAGAGAACCACCCAGATCCAGATTTACCCTGAACTGAGTCTGTGTGTCTGTCTGGAGGTCAAGCACAAAAGCTTGCTAGGTATACCTCAGTAGGAAGCACAGTCCTGGCCTGCTTACAAGAAAGGGGGAAGAACCTGTTGGTAACAGCTCTAGCTCTACAGCATGGAGCTGGGGGAACAGGAGCTCTGCCACCAACTTGGGGGGCTCAGTCCCACTTGATTATAGAGTGACAGTGTTGGACCAACTGTACCTGAGGTCCCTGTGAATTTGAACAGGCTGTGATTAACTTAACTTCTCTGCAAAAATTACCTCAATTCTTTCCATCTTTGGTCATTCGTCTTCAATTTATTCATCTTATTTACATCTTTTTAAATTTTTTTTTCTGATTTAGTTCAATTCAACATTCTCCAAGCAACTGTTACATGCCAGACCTTGAGCTGGGTGCTGGAAAGTCAGTGGTGCCTCAGATCGCTGTTTTCAAGGTTCTTCCCATATAGTGGAGGGACAAGCAAACCAGTAATGATAACAGGGTCTCTGGAAGCCCCTGGGGACAGACGGGATCTCCCTGAGGAGATTTAAATCTGGGAAGACACCCCTTTTTAGAAGGAAGTGGAGGGGAGACTAACCTTCAAAAATCACCTCTCTTGGCCAAACATTGTGCTAGATAACTTACATATGCTATTTTATTCATTTCATCCTTATAGGAACCATTACAGTAGGTATTAAGCCCATTTTACAAGGGAAAAAACTAAGATTCAAGTGCTTAAAGCCAGACTCTGTGTTCCAGCTGAAACTCAAATTCAAGTCTGCCTGACTCCAGAGCCTATGCTCTTTTCCACCCAAATGGCAGTCTGTGAAGGGCACAAGTAGTTTACACTCTGAAATCTGCTCAGGATTTGGGCACTGAGGGCTTTCTCTGAGTCCTTCTTTTCCCTCCCTGTGGCCAGCAGGAGAACTGCTGCTTTAAGAGACATAGCCCCTTCTCAGAGGGGTTGGTTTCCATTCATTTTCAATGGCCCCACTGCTGTGGTTTCCCCTGCCTCCTTCATACTAGCCAGGGAGTTTCTCTGCAACTGAGCACCACACTCCGGCCTGTCCATGTTTAATGGCACCAAGAATCTTATCTGTTACTCAGGTTGTTTAGATTAGCCTGGCACAGACAGACCTGGATTTGGGAAGTTAGCAGATGGCAGATTCATCAGTCACCCTTGTGCTTGTAGAGGGAGGAGAGATTATTGGAGCAAAAGGAGAGAGAGGGAGGGTGATATGAGGGTAGGGGTGGTGGGAGTGGTGGGGGACACTATAATGGGGACAGAGCACCCAGCAGCACATCCATGTAACTCTGGCCATGGTCTTCTCTACTCTGCCTCTGGTCAATGATTTCCAGCAGCAAGATCTCAGGGTCTGCTCACTGCCCACTCTCAGCCTTCCTGAAAGCCCCAAACATGGGGTAAGGGGGAGCAGCAATGAGTGGATAAATTTCTGGAGGGCTTAAATGCAGATTTCCTTTGAGCCCACTCTGGTGTCCCCTGAGCATCTGAATTTCTGCTTATTTTCAGGGAGAAAACACAGCAATATTTGTCATTCATTTTTTAAAAGATTTTATTTATTTTTAGAGAGAGGGGAAGAGAGGGAGAAAGAGAGGAAGAGAAACATCAATGTGTGAGAGATACATCAATCGGTTGCACACTCTCAACTGGGGACCTGGCCTGCAACCTTGGCATGTGTCCTGACTGGGAATCCAACTGGTGACCTTTCTTTTTGCAGGCTGGCACTCAATCCACTGAACCATAACAACCAGAGCAATATTTGTCATTCTTATGAACTACTGAAAACAGGAACTTTGAGTGCTTAAGGAACATAGCCAAGTTGCAAAGGTCACAGTTACCACACCTTCGGCAGAACCGTACCATATGCCTGTGAGCTGGGAGTGCTCATGCCCTGGTCCTGGGTCTATAGTACCTTGAATGGGATGCACAGGTTCTAGTCCCTTCCCTACAGGCCATGAAATGATTGGAGTAGATAGTCAATATCTATTTGGGGATTGGAATGTCATGGTTCAAACAAAGCTCCAGAGGCCACTTAGATGTCATTTACAGACCTTGTCTAATCAACTAGCCTCTGAGCTGGGAGGTAGGGAATGGACATGCTGCCTTGTCCAACTTCTCCTGCTTTCTGACTTTCTTATACCCTGTTACAATTACTCAACTTCCCACCTTCTTTCTACTCAGGAGCACCTGGTTCTCCTGTACCTGAGGTATCACTCACAGCTGGGAGCCTGGAGAGAGTATTCTTAGGACAGAGGGAGGGGCTTGGGAGTGGGGTGGAGGGCTCACCAAAGGACCAAGAGGGGTTCCTAGTCATGGGGTTGGGGGCAGCAGGAAGGGGCATACAGCTCCCATGAGTAGGATAGACATAGACCTGTCCTATAGGGGCTCCCGCTCTGGTGGGAGTTAAAGTAAAAGAGGGCAGGATCCTTTTGTAGGAAGATTTCTGTGTGGTGATAGGGGTGGCGGTGGGCAACAGGACAGGTAATGGTGATTTCATAATTATTTCACTCCTAATTCAAATGGGAGGAAAGCTGGTTGAACAGATCAAAAATGGTCAGCATATGAGATAAATGTTTGCAAAGCCCGGAGCATTGACCCCTAGGTTGGTTTTCTGAAGGTTAAACTTTTAGATAGTGAAATCTGAAGGACATTCCTGAGACCTCATGCTATCAAGATTGAAGGCATGGTAAAGGTGGAACTGAGCCTCCCTGTTCCAAAAAATCGAGGCTACCTCAGGTGTCCCTGGGGTTTCCATGCTGATGAAATTCCTCTTCCTGATCTTTTTACTCTTTAGCATAAATGCTTGGCCTCCCCAACACCCACTTCATAGCCTTTAACCCCCAAATAGCACAGACCCTTATATGTATGCACTATGTATAAAAAGAGTCCTTATCTCAAAATGTTATGAGAATTAAATGAGATAATCCATGTGAAATGCTGAGAACAGCACTTAGCACCCAGTAAACACTAAAAAACTGTCATCTATGGTTACCAGAAGTAGTAATAAGAGAAAAAATGTGGGCAATTTAGCTCCACCATTTTTGTGTCATCCCTCAGTCCACATTTAAGCTTCACATTAAAGTAAACCTGCCTGTTGAGCAGCTCTAGCTGTAGCATATACCAAGCCCCGACTATAACTGTATTCTGTGTGTTTTTCTTTCATAAAGCCACAGATTTGTGACTTACTGAGCACCTACCATATTCTAGGTATTGGCAAATAAAGGTGAATAAGATGGGGTCCGTATGGTCAGCAAACTTATAGTCCATGTAGGGAGGCAAGAATCTCTGTGTAGAGTCCACTGACCACACAGCAGCCCACCTGGCCATTGAGTGCTCAGATGATTGGATGGGCCCCAGATGTTCCTGAGAGCCCAGAGAAGGAGTCAGGCCTAGAGCAGCCTAGGAAGGCCTGCTGGGTGGAAGGGGGCCAGAGGATTGGTAGGAGTTGTAAAGGCAACAGGGAGGAAGTCTTGGGAGAGGGGGAGTGTGCAGCTTGTCTTAGGCTCCATTGCAATGTGTCCCTACTGTGTAAAAAGTGGTTCAACATCAGGTCAAAAGGCAGAAGATGCCTATGTGGCTTCTTGTCAGTTCTAGGCACCAGAGATACAATAGTGAATAAAACATACAGAATATCCATTCCTGGTGTGTTGGATGGGGTGGGGTGCGGTGGATAAATGTGATAAATAAGTGGACTATGTTAGATTGCCCTGCGATAAGTGTTAAGCAGGAAAACAAAGCAAGGGAAGGAGTAGGAGTTGAGACAGGGTAGCTGGAATGTGAGAAGTCCACAATCCCAGTACCAAGAAGGTCTCCATCTGATGGGTGGCTCTCATGTGAGTATAGTGAAGAATCTCCTGGTGTACCTATAGAATGCAGATGTCCAGGCCCCACCTCAGAGAGTCCAATTAAGCAGGCCTTCAGTCTGGCTCAGAAACGTAACACCACGAACTTACTCTAAGGAGCACTGCTTTCTGAAATGGAAACCAAGTCCAAGGATGGCACTGATTTCTGCTAGGAAGACCCTGTGGGAAGTCCCAAGAAAGCTGGACAAAGGGCAGCTACGGGCAGTGTTACTTCCCCTTCTAGCTGCAGGACATGTTCACATGCTATTCCCTCTTCCCCCGGGCTTCAGCCCTTTGCCCATTTCATCCAGATAAAAGGAGGAGTTTGGAGTCCCCAGGCCCATCCTCCACCAGATACAGCTGGGTTGAACTGGAAGAAGAGGAAAATCCAGTCTGAGGACAGGACAGAGCATGGTTTGAGATTCTGCCTCCTGACTCATAGTACTGATAGCCCAGGGGCAGCAAGGAGTGGCCCTAGCCCAGCCCAGATGCTGCTGTCCCAGTATTTTACAGCAATCTGAGCCCTTCTCTTTACCCTCACCCTTGCAGTCATGACACCAAGCTCTTACAACGGAGGGGAAATGGACCCTAGCAAAATTTCTTGGAATGATATAGTTGTTCAACTATGTACTAACTGAACACTTACTTTGTGTCAGCCATTATTCTAGACATTGGGGTATGGCAGTGAGCAAAACAGGCAAAACCCCTCCTCTCTTAGAGCTTACATTCTATGGGGGACACAGAGAGTGAATAAGATAATGAATAAAACAGATGTTTCATGAATGGTAAAGACTATTAAAGAACATATATATTTCTATTAATGATAAAGGCTAATAAAGAGGGAAATGGGATAGAAAGGGTCTCTGGTGAGCATATTATTGAAAGTTGAGATGGAATGACCAGTGAGGGACTCATGGAGAAGGTGACTTTTGAGTGAGGTCTTTAGTAAGCAAGGGAGGTTTAAGGATTTTGGGGGGAATAGAATGGTAGGCACAGGAAATAGCAAGTGGAAAGGTCCTGGGACCAGGAGGTCCCAGGGACCAGGAGGACCAAATCAGATGTCAAATCTGACATCAGATTTGAGTTATAGCACGTGATCCAATGTAGCGCCAGTGGGAAGGTACGGGGAAAGTGAGGAATCAGAGGTAGCAGAGACCAATTGGAAAGGGTCTCAAAGGCCATAGTGAGGACTTGGACTTTCACTCTCAGTGAGCTGGGGAAGCCAAAGGAGAAGTTTTAGCAGAAGAGTGACCTGATTGGACACACACATTTTTTAAAAGATTTTATTTATTTATCTTTAGAGGGGAAGGGAAGGAGAGAGGGAGAGAAACATCAATGTATGGTTGCCTCTCATGCGTCCCCTGCTGGGAACTGGCCTGCAACCCAGGCATGTGCCCTGACTGGGAATTGAACCTTGATCTTTTGATTCGCAGGCCTGAGCTCAATCCACTGAGCTACACCAGCCAGGTGGACACACATTTTTAAGGGATAGCTTCAGGCAGCAGTGTTGAAAATAGATGAAGTAGGATGAGAGTGGAGGCAGGGAGACCAAGTAGAAGGTCATTGAATTATGTATGTCTCTGGAAAATAAGGGTGTTTTGAATTGGACTGTTAGTAGTCAGAATGTAATAAATGGTTGGATATTGTAAAGGAAAAGCCTACAGGATTTACTGATAGGCAAAATGTGAGCTGAGAGAAAAAATTATATAGCATGTGCCAGGTGCTATGTGAATCCTTTCTATGCAATATCACTAAAATTTCACAATAATTATATAAATGAGGTTCTATTGTTATTTGCTCCTTTACAGATTAGGAAACTCACACTTAGAGAGATTAAGTAGCTTGGAAAATCTTGTGACTAGAAGCTGTAGAGCTAGTATTTAAACCCAATCTTTTACCTAAAGCAGACCCTGAGCTCTTAGCAGCTACACGGTAAAACTCACATGTATTTAGTTAACAATTCTCCATTGCACAGATACTCTGCATCAGACACTGGACTAGATGTTAGGGATGCAAAGATGAGTGAGACATAGTTCTTGACCTTGAAGGAGGCAGATATGAATAGAAATAACAATATGGAGGTAGGTGTACAGAACTCTAAGCCCTTGGATGACTGGGCTAACTAAACAGTTAGCCCAAGAGGAAGAGATGAGAAAAGGCACAGAGAGGAGCAAATGTGTAGAGAGACTAAGTAGGGCTCTGCCTGAAGAATAGGGAATGGAAAAAAATTTCTGGCCAAGGGAACTGTGTGTGCTAGGGCCAGGAGGTAGAAAGCAGTCTGTACAGTCAGAGGATTATACCTATAGTACTTTGGTTTGGGTGGTGTGTAAGGAGGCCTGGGAGTCAGAGGTGGGCTGGAGTAGTCAGGAACGCCTAAGAAAGAGCTTGCCCTGGGGGCAAGGGGAGGGACATCACTGCAGGTTTTCAAGGCAGACAGAAGCCATCAGATCTATTTTTCCTAAGATCTTCCTGGTGGGTAGATTCCAGGGAGAAGAGGATATAGTTTCATTGTTTCAGGATGCTACCTGGGAAATGTGGTAAGACATGAGAACATGCATGTGTTTCCAGGGAACAGTACTTTCCTGGGTGTGCACGTCTATAAATATACTTCGTGCACTTGGCTGGAGTCTCAGGTCAGTGACAGCATTTTGCCACACTCTCTGAGCTGCCGCTGCTGCCTCCTCTCCTCCTCCTGGCAAGATTTAGTCCTGCAAGGCATTATATTTTACCACCTAACAGTCAGGGCCAATATCTGACTCCTGTCTTACCATAATTTCCCAAGTACACCAAAGGGAGTGCTTACACTGCGTGAGTTTGGCCAAAGGAAGAAATATGGAGACTGCTAAATCCAAGCTGAGCATGAACTGACTACCCAGTGGAGTGAGAAGTGAGATTTTAAGTGAAAACCTTACCCATATCCAATGGTTCAAAGGCCATCCCCTGGGCCCATACAGCTCCATAATCCTTCAAGGCAGATTAGTGGAGAGAAATGGAGATAAAGACAGAAATATATGTGGTCTGCCCAGAGGGTATCCAGCCATGTCACATAAAAAATAGAGACATTCATTGAAGAAGATACATTGTATCTATGTATAAGACACATTGTATTGATTGTATCTATGTATCCATTATATCTACTTATCTATGTACAGGAAACATTGTACATAGGACAATGATGCCTCGGTCCCCTTCAAAGTGGGCACCTTGGGACCTCACACAGTTCTTCCAATTGCAATCAGCTGCCCCATCATATTTTCCTGAATCTCATCAATGGTCTGAAGTCTCTTCCCCTTAAAAGGTGATTTTAGTTTTGGGAAAAGCCAGAAGTCACAGGACACCAAATCTGTGCTATAGGGAGGCTGAGTCACCTGGCCAATTTGATGTTTTGCCAAAAAATTCTGCACAAGATGTGATGATGAAGTTACCATTCACCAGTTGTCCATAGCTGTGGCCCTCTGAATCATGTGAATAGTTTCTGTGGAGGAAAGCTCAAGCTTAATGCAAAATTTGACACAGATTTGTTGCTCTACTCAGTCATTTTGAATGTGACAGCTACACTGTACACATGCTCACTCAATGACGTCTACTACCCCCACTGCCTAGTGCAGTGAAGTTATCATTGTTCACATGTGTGCACTCTCCTTGGCTGCCAGGTTACATTGATGTCATGCAAACTGTTCTTGTTATATTAACAATGGCTGCACTTTTTCCAGATAGACCTCGTATATCTACATTTACATTGTATATTCTCTCTCCATACATATATACATGAATATAAACACATGTAGGTACACAAACATGTTTGT
>PVKM010028600.1:0-18184 GCA_004027735.1 Carollia perspicillata
CATAGAGTACTTTCACACTGTCCTAATCCATTTTGCCTACCCCCTGCCACTAATCACATACAAGAATAGGTGGGAGCTGGGAGCATCAGTATACCTGCTGGAGGAGAGAAACCACCAACAGGTAAAAACCCAACTAGAACAAGAGAGCCCACACAACAGAAGAAAGGGCAAATCTAGAGCATTCAGACAGGGGATCAAAGAGACCACACCACTGAATCCCATAGAATTCCTACCATAGGAGTTCGCCCTACAAAGACCACTAGCAAAGTGGAACATCAGGAAGCACAGAACCAAAGAAAAAGAGTCACATAAAATGGGGAGACAAAAAAAGAACCTACAATCAACAGGATTGGAAGAATCCCCACTAAAAGAGCTAAATGAAACGGAGGTAAGGAAACGATCAGATATAGAATTCAAAAGAATGGTTATAAAGATGCTCAAGGAACTCAGAGACTATTACAAGGAACTGAGTGACAACTACAATAGTATGGAAAAGGAAATAGAAACTACAAGCAAAAACCAAAAAGAAATTAAAAATACAATTTCTGAAATAAAAACACACTAGAAGAAATTACAGGCTGGATGAAGCAGAGGACCAAATGAGTTAGCTGGAAGACAAGATGGAAAGAAACACCCAGGTAGTGCAGCTGCAGAAAAAAAGATGCAAAAAAATATCAAAATAGCTTAATGGAACTCCAAGATAACTTGAAAGGCAACAACATTAAGCTCATAGGAATACCAGAAAGAGAAGAAAATGAACAAGGGATAGAAACCCTGTTTCAAAAATAATGACAGGAACTTTTACAAACCTGGAGAGGGAAAAAACATGCAAGTTCAGGAAGCACAGAGAGTCCCAATCAACATGAGCCCAAAGAAGCCAACTCTAAAACATATCATAATTAAAATGCCATGTATTAAAGACAAAGAGAGAATCCTAAAATCAGCAAGGGAGAAACAAGAAGTAACATACATAGGGGCTCCAATAAGACTAGCAACTGATTTCTCAACAGAAACACTCAATCCAGGAGAGAATGGCAACAGATATTCCAACTAATGAGAACCAGAGACCTGCAACCAAGATTACTCTACCTAGCCAGGCTCTCAATTAAAATGGAAGGTGAAATAGGGATTTTCCCACATGAAAGAGGGCTGAAAGAATACATCTCCACCAAACCGGCCCTATAGGATTTCCTAAAAAGACTACTATAAGAACAGAGAGGAAAAAAGTGAAAGAGAGCAGAACACAGGTATAAAGGGGGGAAATGAACAAATACCTATCAATAATAACCTTAAATATTAATGGATTAAATGCTCCAATCAAAAGATATAGAGTAGCTGAATGGAATAGAACACATGACCCACACATATGCTGTCTACAAGAGACCCGCCTCAGAACAAAAGACCTACATGGACTGAAAGTGAAGGGCTGGAAACAAATATTCCAAGCAAATGGACAGAGAAAAAAAGCTGGAGTAGCAATACTCATACCAGACAAAATAGACTTCAAACAAAGGGCCATAAAAAGGGATTCAGAAGGTCACTTCATAATGTTCAAGGGAAGAATCCATCAAGAAGACATAAACATTATAAACATATATGCACCCAACATAGGTGCACCCAAATACACAAGGAAAATCTTGGAGGACTTCAAGAAAGATATAAACAGCAACACACTTATAGTAGGGGATTTGAACACCCACTCTCCAAAAAAGATAGATCTTCCAAACAAAATATCAACAAAGATACTGTGGCATTGAATAATGTCCTAGATTAAGTGGACTTATTTAATGTATATAGAGCCTTTCATCCTAAAGAAGAAAAATACACATTCTTTTCAAATTTACATGGAACATTTTCAAAGATAGACCACATTATAGGACACAAAACAAGCCTCAAGAAATTACAAATTACATGATATCAAACTGTATTATAAGGACACTATAATTAAAACAAGCCTGGTACTGGTATAAGAACAGACACATAGACCAATAGAACAGAAGAGAGAACCCAGAAATAAACCCAAGTCTCTTTTGTCAATTAATATTTCACAAAGTGGGCACAAGTGTAAAATGGAGTAAAAATATCCTCTTCACAAAATGGTGTTGGGAGAGCTGGACAGCTAGCTACACGCCAAAATATAAAATTTGATCCCCAACTTACAACATACACAAAAATAAATTCAAGGTGGAAAAAAAAAGACTTAAATATAAGTCATGACACAGTAAAAGTTTTAGAAGAGAACATAGGCAGGAAAATCTCAGATATTCCACACAGCAGTATTTTCCTAGATATGGCCCCTTAGCAAGAGATATAAAGGAAAGGCTAGACAAGTGGGATCTTATCAAAATAAAAGCTTCAGCATGGCTAAAGAAAAGAGCATTAAATGAACAGAGAACTATCATATGGGAAAATATATTTGTCAATGATACCTTGGACAAGGGTTTGGTCTACAAAATATATACAGAACCCACAAGACTACACTCCAGGAAGACAAACAACCGAATAAAAAATGGGCAAAACCCCTGAACAGACACTTCTCCAAGGAGGACATATAGAGCCAGAGACATATGAAAAGATCCTCAGCATCACTAGCCATCAGAGAGATACAAATTAAAAGCACAATGAGATACCAGTTTACACCAGTCAGAATGGCCAATATAAACAAATCAACAAACAAGTGTTGGAGAGGATGCAGAGAAAAGGGAACCCTAGTGCACTGTTGGTAGGAATGCAGACTTGTGCAGGCACTGTGGAAAACAGTGAGGAATTTCCTCAGAAAACTGAAAATGGAACTTCGTTTTGATCTGGCAGTTCCACTGCTGGGATTATACCTAAGAACCCTGAATCACCAGTTCAAAAGAACCTATGCACCCCAATGTTCATAGCAGCAGAATTTATAATAGCCAAGTGCTAGAAGCAACCTAAGTGCCCATCAGTAAATCAATGGATCAAAAAACTATGGTACATTTGTACAATGAAATGCTACACAGCAGAAAGAAAGAAGGAGCTCCTACCCTTTGAGACAGCATGGGTGGAACTGGAGAGCTTTATGGTAAGTGAAATAAGCCAGGTGGTGAGAGACAAATATCATATGACATCACCTTTAAGGGGAACCCAATCAACAAAAGAAACAAGCAAGCAAAATATAAGCAGAGACATTGAAATTAAGAACAAGTGAAACTTAACCAGAGGGGAGATGGGAGGGGATAATGGGGGGGGGAGAGAAGGGATTTCAGCAACAACTATAAAGGACACATGGGCAAAAACAAGGGTGGGGGTGGAATCAGATGAGAGAGGTTGAGGTATGATGGGGTGGGAGGGAGAGGTGGGAGGAAAATGCAGACAACTGTACTTAAACAATGAAATAGAATTAAAATCAAAACATCAAATTATGTTCTATTGTCTCTGAGATGTCTGAGATCTTCTCCACTAAGATAGACAAACACAAAGAAAAAGAAACAGAAAGCAAGTGTTCACATTAAAGGTAGAAAACTCACAATGTAAAAGAAGAGCTTCAGAAGGCTTGAATTTAAAAAGAACAGATTTTCCTAGAAGAGATGGTGGCAGGGTAGAACCTGAGTGCAAGTTAGCAGCTGATACCTGTATGGTGACAAAGAAGATGGGGAAGGGGAAGAAGGTTCCTCAGACACTATTTTGTTTAAAGACCTAGCCAAGTATAATATTAAACTTGGTTACCTATTTGATGGTGTAGCCCTGATGATCTCCCCTCAAGTATACCATAAGTTTAAGCATGCTAACACATGTTTGTGATAGATGCAAGTCCAAGCTTTACAGATGAGGTACACTGCCACATGGACTAAACCCAAATCTGAATAAAGAGTCTCTTTCCTTGTCCAAAAAACCATTTGTACCTACCCTTTAGGGTCCCTTTCCTGACATGCCCCATGTAAACAAGTAAGGACAAGAAAATTCTAACTTGAATATCTTTTAAAAATGTTTTAAAATATATTTTATTGATTATGCCATTACAGTTGTCCCATTCCCCCCTTCATTCCCCTTCACCCTGCACACCCCCTCTCCCTATGCTCCCCCCATTTAGTTCATGTCCATGTGTCATAAGTTCTTTAGCTTCTACATTTCCCATACTACTCTTGCCCTCTCTCTATTTTCTCCCCACCGTCTATGCTACTTATTCTCTGTACCTCCTCCCCCATCTCCTCCCACTCCCCTGCTGCTAACCTTCCAGGTGATCTCCATTTCTGTGGCTGTGCTCCTGTTTTAGGTGTCCACTAGTCTGTTATTGTTTTAGGTGTGGTTGTTAATAACTGTGAGTCTGCTGTCTTTTCACTGTTCATATTTTTTATCTTCTTTTTCTTAGATAAGACCCTTTAACATTTCATATAATAAGGATTTGATGATGATGAACTCCTTGAACTTGACCTTATGTGGGAAGAACTTTATCTGCCCTTATATACCAAATAATAGCTTTGCTAGATACAGTCTTCTTGGATGCAGGTCCTTGCCTTTCATGACTTGGAATACTTCTTTCCAACCCCTTCTTGCCTGTAAGGTCTCTTTTGAGAAATCAGCTGACAGTCTGATGGGAACTCCTTTGTAGGTAACTGTTCCCTTATCTCTTGCTGCTTCTAGAATTCTCTCCTTCATTTTAATCTTAGGTAATGTAATTATGATGTGCCTTGGTGTGTTCCTCCTTGGGTCCAACTTCTTTGGGACTCTCTGAGCTTCCTGGACTTCCTGGAAGTCTATTTCTTTGCCAGATTGGGGAAGTTCTCCTTTATTATTTGTTCAAATAAGTTTTCCACTTGTTACTCTCCTTCTTCCCCTTCTGGTACCCCTATAATTCAGATGTTGGAACGTTTAAAGATGTCCTGTAGGTTCCTAAGTCTCTCCTCATTTTTTTGAATTCTGGTTTCTTCATTCTTTTCTGTTTGGTTGTTTGTTTCTTCCTTCTGGTCCACTCCATTGATCTGAGTCCCAGTTTTCTTCCCATCACTATTGGTTCCCTGTGCATTTTCCTTCATTTCACTTATCATCACCTTCATTTGTTCATCTATTTTGTGACCAAAATCAACCAGTTCTGTGAGCATCCTGATCACTAGTGTTTTGAACTGTGCATCTGATAGGTTGGCTGTCTCTTGGTTGCTTAAAAGTATTGGCTTAAGGGCTTTGAGCTGTTCTGTTTGAGTCATATTTGGACAGGTGGCATCTGTTACGCATGGGTGGCAGATCCTTAGGTGTTCACCAGGGTGGGGCAATCCAGTTGCTGGGCTGTGACACTGTCTGTGGAGGCGGGGTCAGAGAGGGAACAATGGCGCCTGTTCAGTGCTCTTTCGGATTTCCGTCCCCTCTGCTGCCTCCCACAGGAAAACTGGGCCCCCCTGGCACTGGTTCCCAGGTGGGTGGGCCTATGCAAGCTCTGGGACCTTGGGGGTCTCCCCAGAGACCTCTCCTGTGAGGCTGGGAGCCTCTCCCGGCACCTTTCCAATCAGTGTTTTTAGGCTTTATTTTCTGTCGCTGGGGCTCTGGGCTGCATGGTCCATCTCACTGCCAGTTCTTGACTAGTTTATCTGTGCATGAATGTGTGACCAAATGTGTGACCACCAACAGCCAACTGCCCTGCCTGTTTACTCCCCATGTCTGGGGTCTGTGAACAGAGCACCGGCACCTCCTGCACTCCCGGTCTGCCAGCCACTGCCTTTTCCTGCCAAGTTCCCTCTCTACCAACCGCCGACTCCACCCCTCTTACCAGTCTGGTTGAATGGTTGTCGGACTTTTGCAGTTCAATTTTCTGTTTTGCTTGTGTTATTGTTTGTAAATATTTGTTGTCTTTAATTTTGGTTGTGCGAGGAGACACAGTGTTTCCATGTACACCTCCATCTTGGCCGGAAGTCCTGAATATCTGACTTAATAACAAAATGGGAAGGAATTCCTTGAATCTGAATCTTCCATTAGGATGAGTGAAAGCTAGCAAACAGAAAAAAAATGCTCTGATAAAGGTCAGAATAGAGGACTTCTGGCCAAGATGTAGGCATAGGTAGATGCACTTTGCCTCCCCTCACAACCAAAAGAAGTATGACAAATTTAAAAACAAAAAAATAAACAGAACTGTTAGAAAATTGAACTGTATGGAAGTCCAACATCCAAGGAGTTGAAGAAGAAACATTCATCCGGACTGGTAAGAGGAGTGGAGATGGGCAACCAGGGTAGAGAGGACGTGCAGCCAGGCAGTGGCTAAAGAACTTGAAGGTCCCACATTTGCAGGCAGATAAACCAGGAGGAACAACTGGGGAGTGAAACAGACCTGCAACCCAGGGTTCCAGCACAGGGAAATACAGTTCCAAAACGTCTGTCTGTAAAAACCTTTGGTGGGTGCAAGAGCAGGGAGAAATTCCCAGCCTTGCAGAAGAGTTTGTTGGAGATACCTACAGAGTCCTAGAATGTACACAAGCCCACCCACCTGGGAGTCAGCACCAGAAAAGCCCAATTTGCTTCTGGGTAGTGCAGGTTAGTGACTGAAAGCCAGCCAAGTGCTGAGCAAGCAACTTTGTTGCCTCTTGGAGCCCTCCCTCACATACAGTATCTTAATGTGGGTTGCTCAACTCTGGTGAATACCTAAGGCTCTTCCCCTTACTATGTAACAGTTGTTCTGAGATAAAACATGTATCCCAAATGAAAGAACAGATCAAAGCTCCAAAACCAGAACTAAGTGATGAAGAGATAGCCAACCTATGAGATGCAGAGTTTAAAAGACTGGTAATCAAGATGCTCACAGAAATGATTGAGCATGGTAGAAAAATGGAGAAAAAGTGAAGGGTATACAAAGTGAAATTAAGGAAAATATACAGGTAACCAACAGTGATGGGGAGGAAACTGGGACACAAATAAACAATTTGGAGCAGAAGGAAGAAATAAACATTCAACCAGAACAGAATGATGAAAAAAGAATTCAAAACAAAATGAGGAGAATCTTAGGAACCTCCAGGACAATTTTAAACATCCCAACATCTGAATCATAGGGGTGCCAAAAGGAGAAGAGAAAGAGCAAGAAATTGACAACTTAGTTGAAAAAATAATAGAGAACTTTCCAATCTGGCAAAGGAAATAGACTTCCAGGAAGTCCAGGAAGCTCAGAGAGTCCCAAAGAAGTTGGACCCAAGGAAGCACACACCAAAGCACATCATAATTACATTACCCAAGATTATAGATAGGAAGAGAATGTTAAAAGCAGCAAGAGAAAAGGAGACAGTTACCTACAAAGAAGTTCCCATAAGACTGTCAGCTGATTTCTCAGAAGAAACCTTGCAGGCAAGAAGGGACTGGAAAAAAGTATTCCAAGTCATGAAAGGCAAGGACCTGCATCCAAGAAGACTGTATCTAGCAAAGCTATTATTTGGTATATAAGGGCAGATAAAGTTCTTCCCAGATAAGGTCAAGTTAAAGGAGTTCATTATCACCAAGTCCTTATTATATGAAATGTTAAAGGGACTTATCTAAGAAAAAGAAGATAAAAAATATGAACACTAAAATGACAACAAACTCACAACTATCAACAAGTGAACCTAAAAAAACACAAAACCAAAAGCAAATTGAGCAAACAACTAGAACAGGAATAGAATCACAAAAATGGAGATCAAATGGAGAGTTCTTAGTGGGGATGGGTTGGGGGGAGACTGGGGGAGAAGATATGGGGAATAAGAAGCATAAATGGTAGGTGCAACACAGACAGGGGGAAGTTAAGAGTAGTATGGGAAATGGAGAAGCCAAAGAACTTGCATGTGTGACTCAAGGACATGAACTAACGTGGGGGAATGCTGGTGGAAGGGGGGGTACATGGAAGAGGAGAGAAAAAGGGAGAAAAAAATGGGACAACTGTTAGAGCATAATTAATAAAAAGTACTTAAAATAAAAAATATGTCAAGGTCAGAAGAGGCTCAACCTAACAGAGATTTTCAGATCCGGGAGGATTTACTGCTGAAAGACATGTGGAAGAAAAGGGGCCCTATATTAACTTGACACGCTCAGGAAAGCCTGAGAGGCAGCCTTGCAAACTCAAAGGCATTACTTAACCACAAAGGATGGGCCAGAATTGAAACTTATTAATTAAAAGCAGTTCATGTCTGGTACTCATGTCTTATGCCAGTATTTTTCCCTAACAGAGGTCAATCTTTACGTTAACAGCCTCTCTATTGTTTCTTGGCATCTATGATAACATATCTCTGGAATGTCAAGATAACTTCCTTTCTTCCCAGACCTCTAGGGCACAAGCTGAGGCCAAAAATCCCCTGTTGTTTTTGTTATTATGTTAATTGTTGACTGTTAACTATTTTTTACCCACCTATGTAAAAGAAGTATGTGTCTATCATTTCACCTTTTATCCAATCCCAGAGGTTTCCCTGCTTTGCTTTTTTCTGACTCCCCTAATATATCACCAGTGGACTTCATGTAACCCCCATATGACTTCTCCTTTAATTCTAACGGATAAAATAAGATGTTAAATTGCCATTCTCCAGAGCATTTCTCAATTAGTTGAAATATTGCTTCCCAGCAATTATCAGTTTGGCTCCAGTAAACTCACCAAAAATTCTCTACAGCTTTGAATGTTCCTTTTTTTTCCTTTTCTTTTGAATTTTATTTTTAAGTATATTTAATTGATTATGCTATTAGAATTGTTCCAATGCCCACCCTCTCTTTTCCCCACCTCTGCCCTGTACCTCCCTTCCCTCTAGCAATCCTCCCCTTAGTCATGTCCATGTGTCATGCATATAAGTTCTTTGGCTTCTCCATTTCCTACACTTCTCTTAACATCCCCCTGTCTATTTTGTACCTACGAATTATGCTTCTTATTTCCCCCATTCTCCTTCTTCTCCTCCCTGCTGATAACTATCCCAATGATGTACTTATGATTTTGTTCCCCTTCTGATTGTTTGCTTTGCTTTTGTTTTTTAGATTCAGTTGTCAATAGTTGTGAGATGTCATTTTAATGTTCATAGTTTTTATCTTCTTCTCCTTAAATAAGTCCCTTTACCATTTCATATAATAAGGGCTTGGTGATGATGAACTCCTTTAGCTTTCCCTTGTCTGGGAAGAACTTTATCTGCCCTCCTATTCTAAATGATAGCTTTTCTGGATAGAGAAATTTTTGTTGTCGGTCCTTGTTTTTTAAAACTTTAAATACTTCTTGCCAGTCCCTTTTTGCCTGCAAAGTTTCCTTTGAGAAATCAGCTGATAGTCTTATGGGAACTCCTTTGTAGGTTACTCTCTGCTTTTCTCTTGCTGTTTTAAGATTCTTTATCTTTAACCTTTGACAATTTAATTATGATGTGTCTTGGTGTGGTCCTCTTTGGGTCCAACTTTTTTGGGTCTCTCGGTGCTTCCTGGACTTGTATGTCTATTTCCTTTGTCAAATTAGGTAAGTTTTGTTTCATTATTTTTTTCAAATAAATTTTCAGTTTCTTGTGCTTCCTATCTCCTTCTGGCATCCCTATAATTCAGATCTTGGCACATTTGGAGATGTCCTGGAATGTTCTTATTCTCTCCTTATTTTTTTTGAATTTTTGTTTCTACTTTATGCTCTGGTTGACTGTTTATTTATTCCTTCTGTTCCAATTTATTGATTTGAACCTCGGCTTCCTTCCCTTCACTGTTGTTTCCCTGTGGATTTTTCTTTTTTTTTTAAAGGTTTTGAAAAAGATTTTAGTCATTTTTAGACAGAGGGGAAGGGAAGGAAAAAGAATGGGAGAGAAACATCAATATGTGGGTGCCTTTTGTGTGCCACCCACCAGGGTCCTAGCAACACAGGCATGTGCCCTAACTGGGAATTGAACCCTTGACCCTTTGGCTTGCAGGCTGGCTGTCAATCCACTGATCCATGCCAGCCAGGGCCCTATGGATTTTTCTTTATTTCACTTAGTGTAGTCTCCATTTGTTCCCTTATGATTTTGCCATACTCAGTGAGATCTCTAAGCATCCTAATCACCAGTGTTTTAAACTCTGCATCTGATAAGTTGGCTGTCTCCATTTCACCTAGCACCTAGTCCCTTTACTGGGGTTTTGTTCTGTTCTTTTATCTGAGTCATATTTCTGTCTCCTCAATTTGGCAGCCTCCATGCATTCGTCTCTGTGTATTAGATAGAGCTGCTTTGACTCCCTAAGTCAAAAAATAGGAGCTTTGACACCTCCTAAGTTGTATTGGGCAGATCTTTATCTAATCACTTGGGTGGGGCAGCCTCCATCAGTGGTTTGTGGCCTTCTATGTGGGGGAGGGATCAGAGAGGGGGCAATGATGGTGCCTGACTGCTAGAGGCTCGTTCAGCTCTTGCCCTGCTTCCAGTTGCTTATGGGAATGGCACCACTCTAGCTGTTCCCCTGGTGGTGATTACCAGAGTGTGTGGGTTTGCATATGTTCTAGGACCCTGTAGACCCTTTAAATGGACTCTCCTGAGAGACCCGCAGTTTCTTCCACCAGCCAAATCCCTACTGGTGTTTTACAGGCAGTAGTTTTGAGAATTTATTTTCCCAGCTCTGGAACCCTGGGCTGCATGGTCTAGCCTGTGGCTAGCTCCCCAGGTATCCCTAATGTGGGGCAAAGTGTTCCCCCGGCCACCTGCCACCGTCACTTCCACCTCACTGCTACCACATGTCCTCTCTGCCCCAGTTTCCCATCTCCTCCCCTCTTACTCATTGGATGAATATGTTTTCTTTAAATCCTTGGTTGTCAGACTTCCCACACAGTTCAATTTTCTGGCAGTTCTGGGTGTTTTTTATTTTGAAGTTAGTTGCAATCCTTCTTATGGTTGTGCAAGGAGGTGAAGGTTGTCTGCCTACACCTCCATCTTGACTGGAAGTCTTGAATTTTTCTTAAGTTGACAGAACCACCAGAGGAGACAGTATAAAATAATCACCTCTTGTTGATACCTTGCATGAATGCACTATAGCACCAAGAATGGGAGGACAGTCATGCTGGAATCCCACCACTGCTGTTACTGCAAAACAAAATTCATTTTAGATTGTAATAAAGTATTTGAGCAAAAAGGAACTGCAGCCAGGATACAAGAGATCCAGGTAGCAACCTAAATTTGTGTTCCACTGAGAAAAAGGGGAGGCTACATTTTTTATAACAAAAGCTCCCTCTCAGATTCTCAATTAGGTCCATTTTATGTAAATGAAGCTTTCAAATTCTGCAGTTCTGATTGGACAGGGCAGATCTCAGTCCATTGGTCAAAAGATGAAACCAAGTTTTCCTTGCAGTGGTCAACTCAAATTGCATGAACAAGAGTGGCATAGTGTGGGAGGTTTCAGTGTGAAGTTTTTCCTGATATGTACAGTAATGAGAAGCCCCTGTCAGCAAATGACTGTTATGCTCTTATTATTCATAGTGTATGGGCCCTTGATTGACCATGGGGAGCATATCTCAGAAGATAAATTCCTTTTCAGGGTTCACATTAAATGAATCTTTTTTTTTCTCAGTATCCACAAATAAAATGTGACTTTCTAAAGCATCTAAGGGATTTGCCAGTTCCTGCTCATGAGGCTCATTCAACAAGATGTTACCCATGTAATGGATCAGTGTGATGATCTACGGAATGTCAGGAAGATGAAGTTCCCTGAAAGCAAGATTATGTCAGAGAGGATAGATGACATAACCTAACCCTGAGGCTTGACAAATGAAGATGTATTTTTATCTCTGAAATACCTTTTTCCTGACTGATTCAGTTGCCATTTTAACTACTGCAGTGTGAGGATGAACTACATTGAGGTTGCAAAATAATATGAGCTCTTACCAAAAAAAAACTTAAATCTCTAGACTCAGAGAAGGAAACAAGATTGTTTTAAAATAATGTTGAATAAACAAATTGTGGCAAAATCATTCAATATGTATTTAGTATTCATTCAATATGTATTGACTAGCATAGTAGTCTGTGCAGTAAAGAAAAAGAATGAACTGTAGTTGCATATAACCAAAAAGATGAATTTCTGGAACATAATGTTAAACAAAAGAAACAGACACAAAAAGAATACATACTGTATAAGTCTATTTCTATGACATTCAAGAATAAACAAAGCTAACCTATGGTGACAGAAGTCAGACTAATTATTATCTTTTGAAAGGGGAGATGGGTGGGGTTACAAATGGAGCCTTCTGAGCTGCTAGAAATTTGTACATCTAGGAGTATTTATAGAACAAATGGATGTGTGACTTCAGCTTTCCAACTTAGTTTCATTTATTTCACTGGTAATACTAGTAGAAGTTTAGAAACTTTTTGAAGTTTGTATGGACAGAGCTGACTCCATCTTGAAGCTCACCTACCATCTTAACTTCTGAGTGAATAAACCTGGATTTTGATTGCTTCTTTTTCCCCAGGGGACTCTGGAATGTGTAGAGGTTTCTGGCTAATTATGGAATTTCCATTTACTCTTCGTCTGAGGTGAGGCACACTTTATGTTATACATCTCTTAGTTCACCTTGGTGTCAGAGCCTCCCCGTATCTGGTCCCTTTGTTCCCTCTGATCACCCATACATTCCTTTCCTAGCACATAGGTCCATCTCTAAGAGATCAGGGGAGAAAAGCAAGTGGTCTAGGGGATGAAAGATGTAGAGATCTGAACATCCTGCTGTGCCCAGGGACCACATTTCTGTACATATGTTCCCTATCAAACGTATTAACTAACAAGCTAAATTCATTTGCTTCATTCTTTGGTGTCTCAGTCCCTTTCGTGTTTGAGTACCACTTTGCGTATATGGTCTTTTCATGGAATAATGTTAAATCATGTATCCAGGTGATATACATAGTTTAAAATATATCTTATCAGAGTAATACGGTCTAACTTTACCACAAACGAAATACTGTGGGTCTTATTAGTTTAATTAAACTACTTCATATTTCTGAAATAACTCATGTACTCATTTATATATACAGATAAAGGTTTGCTTTAATCAAAAAAAGGATTCATTGTGGGGGAAACTTTGCGTGCAAGTCCCCCTGTCCGCCACAGATGAAAATAAAACCACCAAGACATGATCTGCTTGGGGAGGAGAGGTGGTCAGTCTCTCAAAGGAGAAGGACCAAGAGCCCTTTCTTCAGTGACTTTTATTAGGTTCGTAACACACAGGAATACAAGTAAAGCTCATCCATCAATGTCAAGTGGCAAGGATCAAACAACAGATAACATTTCAAAGAAATCTGAGGGCTTAATCTGAGTCAGTGTCTGGCAGATAAGGGGGCTGTAAAAATTTTGGGAGACATTCTCATTCCTGCTTGGACCCTAATCATATGAATGAGAGCACTCTTAGCAAAGCAGGCTTCACAGGACTTTAAAAATTCTTTCTTATGCCCAATCACCCCGGAACCCCCTGTAGCCAGCAGTGGGCTGCACCTGCTCCCTGTCATAGATTCAAGCTTAAGTGGATTAGAGCCAGGAAGCGTTCCTCCCAGAGCTTCTCCCAGATGGAAATGGGGACTCAGGCTACGTCAGAATAGCCAGGGAGCAAGGGTCCATCACCTCCTCTTTGCTGCAGCCCCCCAAGTCCTTCCTTGAGGGCCTCCCAAGTGATTGTGTCTGGCTTAGGTTGACCCCGCTCTGAGGGGCCTTACCTGACATTGACTATCCCACCAAGCATTGGGGTCCAGAGATGGATGAAGCAGAAGCAGCGCTCCTGCCAGGGAGATAAGCTTTGTTGCCTTAGGGGCTCACAGTCCGAAGGTCACTCACTCAGCCTTAGCCATGGGGGGTGGTTACAACTCCTAAAACCAGGCAGAACATTTCCCAATAATTCGTCATTCCTTTTTTTTTTTAATTGTTGTTCCAGTACTGTTTTCTGTCTTTTACTCCCATCCCAGTCCACCCCCCTCAGTGCTCCCCACCTCCCTCCCATTTCCACCCCCCTTAGTTTTTGTCCATGTGTCCTTTATATTTGTTGGGTTTAACATTTGGAATAATGTTAAATCATGTACCCAGGTGATGTACACAGTTTAAAATATATCTTATCAGAGTAATACGGTCTAACTTTACCACAAACAAAATACTGTGGGTCACCGGTGACCCCTTCCCCTTTTCACCTGAAATTCCCTCCCCTCTCCCTCATCATTCCTTTTAAGTCCCCAACTGGACTTATCTTGTGAAGGGTACACAGGAGACAGTCACTATCTCTGTAGATTACAACCTCTCTGTGCCTGCCTTTTGTGAAAACTGGAACATAGATTCAGATTCTATCTCCTACCAAGACCAGACTCATGTCAACCTGGAAAGTAAAACAGATGAAATCTATATCACCCAACAATATTTCCTGTGAATCCTATTTCATTACTCGGATTGGCAAATGCCTTTAGTGCTTCAATGCATTGCTTCTCCAAAGTGCAAATCAAAAAGAATGTGTGTTTCTGCTGTGCAGGCTAATTTTACCTTTATCACAACATCCTAATATTTACTAATGAAGCTGACAGCTATTAGCATTTTTGACATGCTAATCCTACAACAGCTTTATGTGTATAAACTTATTTAAATCTCATAATAACCTTGAATTAGATACTGCTACAAAACCCATTTTACAGATGATAAACCAAGTCAATGACATATTAACTTGCCCTAGGTCCACAAATATTCAGTGTCAGGGCTGGAATCTGAATCCATACAGTGTGATTCCAAAGTGCTCCCTCCCTCCCTCCCCTCTCTCTTTCTTTTTTAAAGATTTTATTTATGCATTTTTAGAGAAGGATGGGAGAAAGAGAGTGAGAAAAACATTGATGTGCAAGAGATACATCAATCAGTTGCTTCTCGAATGCCCCCAACTGGGGACTTGATCCAAAACCCAGACACGTGCCCTGACTGGGAATTGAACCAGTGACCTTTCAGTTCCCACACTGGCGCTGGATCCACTGAGCCACAGTGGCCAGAGCCAGAGTGCAGTTTCTCGATAATTACCATATTCTTTTTTAAGATTGAGATATAATTGATATAACATTGTGTAAATTTAAGTTACAGTGCACTGAGTTGCTACATGCATATGTGCAATATTAATAATTACTATAGTTAGCTAACACCTCTATCATGTCCTATAATTACCATTTCTTTTTGTTGTGAGAACAATAAGATCTAATCTCTTACCATATATTTTTAACCATTCAAGGTAAGAAATGATGGAATCACATGCATTAGGGAGGCAGACGATGTGTTTTGAGGTAGTTTTGGTAAACAGGGGTGCAGATATATCATAGCAGATTGGGATGACATTTCAGAACCATGCAGAGCTTGGGCCAGCTAGTTTTTCTGCAGTTCACCTTTCCCACCTGTATTATTTCCCCAGTGCTTGTTCGCCTTCTTCTTCACTTATTAAGGCTACAGATAATTATATCCCTACTGTGTACAACCAGATTTATTATGTGTAGATGAGAATATAAATAAGACACAGCGTCTCCTAAATAAGACATATATTGCCCTTAGTTTCTTCCTCCAGTTCATAATTTGATTCTGTTTACCTTTACATCATTTGCTGGCTGATGTGAGGTGACCCCAAAGTGACTTTTTAAAAATCCCAACCTTTGCCTTTCGGTATTAAGCAACAGTAGCAGCATTTAGGCCCTACTTCTCAATAAAATGCCTTTTTGACAGCACAAAGCAAGGTTTCTGTTTTAATTTGGGAGTGTTTCAAGTCCAACTTAGTTCCATCATTTACCTCCCCATAGCTCGGCAATCAGAGACCAATAGCTCTTATCTGCAGGCTGTTCAATGACAATATAGTACTACATCTGGAGCAACAGTTAAGGCCCTTTTTCACATGCCATATTTTAAGACTTTCAGCTGGAGAGACCTTCACTACTTGAAATTTATTCTGATTATTTTAAGTCAGGATTCAGTCTTATTCAGAAACAAACCAAAAAAACTGACCTCTGGCTATTGCCTCCTATATTCTTCGCTTTCAGACATATGAATGATAATTTGTAGATTTTCCGGTAGCCACGTTGGAAACTGGAAACTGGAAACTGTGGCCTCGACAGCAGATAAAGCATGTCAAGACTGAGAGGAATTATGAAGACTGCTATAGAAATCACTTTAAAAAAAACCAAAGTCACTTGTTGTACAAAGCACTACAGTGTCTTCCTTTCTCTCTGGTTCTTTACCAGGTTCTCTTTGAGAGTCCCAGGTCCAAGAGAAACCAGTCAGACACTGTTTCCTGAGGTTTTGTAGCCTACAATTATGTAAAAGTCTGTAGAGTTAGATATTATACTTGAGTACATATTGCATTTTTATACTACTTTTCCTTGTTCACTGAGGACAAACCTGTTAAAGATTCCTTTGT
Organism: Carollia perspicillata; assembly: GCA_004027735.1. Taxonomy (NCBI): domain Eukaryota; kingdom Metazoa; phylum Chordata; class Mammalia; order Chiroptera; family Phyllostomidae; genus Carollia; species Carollia perspicillata. Next base: position 16,277 of record PVKM010028600.1, read on the forward strand.
GCATAAACAGAGTAGCAAAACATAAAACAGTCTGTGGGCTCAAGTGTTGTTAATAAGACTGGCATTGCTTTAAAACAGTCTGTGGGTTCAAGTGTTGTTAAAGCAACTCGCATTGCTTTTAGTGCAACTCCATCTGTGATTAAAAATAGAAATGCTAAGTCATCAATTCAAATCAACTAACAAGTAGTGGAATTAAAATAATTTATTCTTAATTTAAAACGTTATTGTTCTTTTTGAGGTCCTTGCCCTGCTGGCGCTGAGGAATGTGCTTAGTCGCTTTACTGAATAATCCTGTACCGTGGGTTAATTCCACTGAGGTCATCTCCAGCCTTAGAGTTCTGAGGGTCAAGGCAAAGATACGGACTACTGACAACCCCCGAAAGTTGAACGCAGTTTGCCCTTCCTGGGGCATGAGGAAGCAGGCACCGGGCCTGGGACCCTCCTGGAGGACTTCGCTGGCCAGATGATGGGCTTGATTTAAAGCTGGTCAGAGCTGCTCTTTCCCGGCTGCTTTGGAAGGCCACGGCCGGGTTGGGTGAGGCAACGTGAGCTTCGGCGCTTGGGAATAAAAGCCGTGGACTGCTAAGGGTCGTACCCTAATGTAGGGCAGAGTGGCGCAGCTAGGCCAGAAACTCAGGCCGGCATCCACAGCCGCCGCCCGCGGACCCCGCTTTGCAAATCCCGGCGCGCCCGCCGCTCGCTGGCTCCCACGCTCACGTAGCCGAGACGTCCAGCGTACACTCCGCCTCCCGCCGTGACAGCGGCCCCTAGCTCCTCGGACTATTTGCGGCGACGGCCTCCCTCCGCTCCGCGCCGCAGGTCCCTCTTTATTCCAACTGCTCAGGATTGGGCTCCACCACTGCAAAACAGCCTGCTACCTTCAACTCTAGCCAATAAAGTGCGCCGACTGGGACCACGTGACAGCAGTGGCGCGTGCTCCGTCGGCGCCGTGATCTTGTTCGTTTTCGCAGCTCGCCTAGAGGGCGTGTAGTCCACTGGAGAACTCCCTACATCCGTCCTCCATTACCGCACCGCCTCCGGTGGCTGCTGGGATACCGGGCCTGGTCTAGGCACCACTCAGTCCTCCAGCCGCCCGGGAATACCTCCAGTTCTGCTGCCGCGGCCCGCCGGCCTTCCTTGCCCCGCCCCGTCCGTACAGCGCGTCCGGTCCGCTCGCGGGCCCGCTTCTCTCGGGAGCCCCCACCCAGGCGCATGGCTCCATGAAGCAGAAGGAGACAGAGCGCGAGAGGTGCCGTCCGCCCCGGCTGCACCTGGACCAAGAGAGAAGGTGGGGAACTGGGGCTGCGCCTCCTCGACCGGGCTTCCTCAGCCGGGGGAGCGGAGCAGCCGGGCTGCAGGCCCCTGGGGTCAAGGTGACGGTCCGGGCTGCGTGGGGTAGGGGACCCTGGGCGTCGGAGAAAGGAGGCGGCAGGCGGGCGAGGCCTGCGGCTCGCGTGTCCGTACTGAGGGTGTTGGTCTGAGGTATTACTGGGAGTAGCCGGCGGCAGCCCCTGCCCTGGGCTGTGAGGCGAGGCGAGGCTCCCGCTCCTTTCCTCACGGTCTACGGTAAACAGTCTCGGGTCCGGGTAAAGTTTGGGGGTCTCCGGCGCCTCCTGGCGGCCCCACCCGTCGCTCCCTCCTCGCTCCTCCTCTCCCCTCCCCCCCTCTGGAGCCGGGCGTCTGGATTCCATCCCAGCGGCTTGGCCCCGCTGCCCCTACCCGTCGCTGGGCTGTCTACCCTACTCCTCGTCCCAGCTCTCCGTACTCCTCCTTCCTCAACCCCCTTTTTTCTTTCTTTTCGCCTTTCCTCTTGGTCTGCTTTGCCCCTGCTCGCCCCGGTCTCTCTCTTCCCCAGTTTGTCTGGTCCTTTTCTTGCTTCACTCTTTTTCTCTCTCTTTTTTTTTTTTT
>PVKM010028601.1:0-18184 GCA_004027735.1 Carollia perspicillata
CTTGCCTCTTTCTCCTTTTTCCCCTTCTCCGTGACCAGATCTTTGCTCGTTTTGCTCCAAACCTGGTCTGTGGGGGGGGGAGGGAGCAGGTGACCCAGCTCTCTCCCAAGGATTTCAGCCGTCCCTCCACTTCCGTGGTTGACCGAGTGCCCGCTCTGGGTGCCGGGCCCCAGGCGCCCAGCACTGGGCCTTCACTGTCCCCAGGTCCCCCTGCGCCACTCCCCGGGACCTCAGTCCTGAAATTTCCTTCTTACCGTTTGGTCCCTGGTTTTTCAGTGTCCGCTAGCGCTTTGTGGATTCTTATGTTCAAATACACTGCAATACTGTTGTCTGTCCGCTCCGTTCCTCCATGAATTAGGCAGTTTTTCCTCCTGTGTGTAGGGGGAAGTGAAATCCGCTCCGTCCTACTTTGTCGCCATCTTGGACCTCTAGGGACTATTCTTTTAAATATATTGCTGGATCCAGATTGGCAATAATTTGTTGAAGATTTTATCATCTGTGTTTATCAGATATATTGAACTATAATTTTCTTTCTTTGTTGTGTCTTTACCTGATTTTTGAATTAGGATAATAATGGCCTAATAAAAGGGATAGTTAGGATAATAAAAAGAGTTAGGGAGTATCCCTTCTTCTTGAATTTTTGGAATAGTTTGAGAATGATAGGAGTTAGCTCTTCTTTGAATGTTTGGTAAAATTCACCTGTGAAGCCACCCGGTCCAGGGCATTTGTGTGCTAAGAGTTTATTTGATTACTGCTTCAATTTCACTAGCTGTTATCAGTCTATTCAGACTCTCTGCTTTTTCTTTATTCGGTTTTGGAAGTTTATGTTTCTAGAAATTTGTCCATTTTACCCAGGTTGTCCATTTTTTTGGCATATAGTTGTTCATAGTAACTTCTTATTATGAACAAATAACTAACTAACTAAATAAAGGAATAAAGGAATAAAATTTAAAAAAAGAAATAAAAATATTTTTTATTTCTGTGGTATTGGTTTTAACTTCTCCTCTTTCATTTCTGATTTTATTTATTTGGGTCCTCTCATCTTTTTTTCTTGATGAGTCTGATTAAAGGTATGTCGATTTTCTATACCTTTTCAAAGAACCAGCTCCTGGATTCATTGATCCTTTTAATTGCTTTTTTAGCCTCTGTGTCATTTTATTCTGCTCTGTTTTTGATTACTTCCTTCCTTCCACTTGCTCTGAGCTTTGTTTTAGTTCTTCTAGTTCTTTTACATGTAGGGTTAGGTAGTTTATTTGACATTTTTATTTCTCCTTTAGGTAGGCATGTATTGCTATGAACTTCCCTCTCAGGAAGGACTTCACTGTGTCTTATAAGTTTGGGGTTGTTGTGTGTTCATTTCATTTCTTTCCAGATGCTCTTGCATTTCTTTCTTGATCTCATTGTTAACTCAGTCATTATTTAATAACATGTTTTTAAGCCTCCACATATTTCAATTTCTTTTTAGTTTTTTTCCTAGCTTCAAGCCAATGTGATCTGAGAAGATGCCTGACATGATTTCGATTTTCTTGACTTTGTTGAGTCTTGTCTTGTGTCCTACCATGTCATTTTTTTTAAAGATTGTATTTATTTATCTTTAGTGGGGAAGGGAAGAAGAGAGGGAGAGAAACATCAATGTATGGTTGCCTCTCATGTGTCCCCTGCTGGGAACTGACCTACAACCCAGGCATGTGCCCCGACTGGGAATCGAACCTCGATCCTCTAGGTCGCAGGCCTGTGCTCAATCCACTGAGCTACACCAGCCAGGGCTCCTACCATGTCATTTATCTTTGAAAATGATCCATAGGATTTGAAAAGAATGTATATTTTGCTTCTATGTGGTGAAAGACTCCATAAATATTTATTAAATCCACTTGGTCTAGAGTGTTATTCAATGCCACATATTCTTGTTGATTTTATTTATTTATTTATTTAAATTATTCTTCAAGTACAGTTTTCTGTCTTTTACCCCCATCCCATCCCAGCCCACCCACACAGCCTTCCCACCTACCTCCCATTTACAGTCTCCCTAGTTTTTGTCCATGTGTCCTTTATACTTGTTCCTGTAAACCCTTCCCCTTTCCCCCTGAAATTTTCTCTCCTCTCCCCTCTGGTCACTGTCGTCCTGTTCTCTATTTCAGTGTCTTTAGATATACTGCTTGTTTGTCTGTTTTGTTGTTTGGGTTCCTGTTAAAGGTGAGATCATATGGTATTTTTCTTTCACTGCCTGGCTTATTTCACTTAGCATAATGTTTTCCAGTTCCATCCATGCTGCTGCAAAGGGTAGGAGTCCCTTCTTTTTTCTGTAGCATAGAATTCCATTGTGTAAATGTACCATAGTTTTTGGACCCATTCATTTACTGATGGGCACCTAGGTTGCTTCCAACACTTGGCTATTGTAAATTGTGCTGCTATGAACATTGGGATGCATAGGTTCTTTTGGATTGGTGTTTCAGGGTTCTTAGAATATAATTCTAGTAGTGGAATTGCTGGGTCAATAGGCGGATCCATTTTCAGTTTTCTGAGAAAATTCCATACTGTTTTCCATAGTGGATGTGCCAGTCTGCAATCCCACCAACAGTGAACTATGGTCCCCTTTTCTCCACAACCTTTCCAGCACTTGTTGTTTGTTGCTTTGTTTATGATGGCCATTCAGACCTGTGTGAAATGGTATCTCATTGTAGTTTTCATTTGCATCTCTCTGATAGCTAGCGATACTGAGCATCTTTTCATGTGTCTCTGGACCCTCTGTATGTCCTCCTTGGAGAAGTAGGCACTTCTTCAGGTCCTTTGCTCATTTTTTAATCGGGGTGCTTATATTCTTACAGTGGAGTTATGTGAGTTCTTTATATATTTTTGAGATTAAACCCTTGTCAGAGGTATCATTGGCAAATGTGTTTTCCCATACAGTTGGTTCTTTTTTTATTTTAATACTGTTTTCTTTACCCATGCAGAAGCTTTTTTATTTTGATGAGATCCAATTTCTTTATTCTTTCTTTTATGTCCCTTGCTCTAGGGGACATATCAGTGAAAATATTGCTGGATGATATATCTCAGATTTTCCTGCCTATGTTCTCCTCTAGGACTTTAATGGTGTCACAGCTTATATTTAAATCTTTTATTCACCTTAAATTTATATTTGTGTATGGTGTAAGTTTGTGATGGAGCTTCATTTTTTTGCATGTAGCTGACCCATTCTCCCAACACCACTTAGTGAAGAAGCTGCTTTTACTTCATTTTATGTTGCTGTCCCCTTTGTCAAATATTAATTGATTGTAGAGACTTGGGTTTATTTCTGGGCTGTCTGTTCTGTTCCATTGGTCCATGTGCCTGTTTTTATGCCAGTACCAGGCTGTTTTGATTACAGTGGCTTTGTAATATAGTTTGGTATCAGGTATTGTGATCCCTCTTACTTTGCTCTTCTTTCTCAAAATTGCAGCAGCTCTTCAGGGTCGTTTATGGTTCCATATAAACTTTTGAAGTGTTTGTTCTATGTCTGTGAAATATGCCATTGGTACTTTAACAGGTATTGCATTGAATCTGTAAATTTCTATGAATAGTATGGACATTTTGATGACATTAATTTTTCAAATCCATGAACACAACATATATATTTATTTCTTTGTGTCTTCCTTGATTTCATTCTTTAGTGTTGTGTAGTTTTCTGCATCCAAGTGTTTTATCTTCTTGGTTAGGTTTATTCCTAGGTATTTTATTTTTCTTTTTGCTATATCGAATGGGATTTTTTTCTTGATTTCTGCTTCTGCTGTTTCATTGTTGGTATACAAAAATGCCTTTGATTTCTGGATATCGACTTTGTATCCTGCTGTTTTGCCAAATTCATTTATTAGGTCGAACAGTTTTGGGGTAGAGTCTATAGGATTTTCCATGTACACTATGATTTCATCTGCAAACACTGACAGTTTTGTTTACTCCGTTCCAATTTGGGTGCCTTTTATTTACTTTTCTTGTCCGATTGCTGTGGATAAAACTTCCAAAACTGTATTGAATAGAAGTGGTGAAAGTGGAAAACCTTGTCTTGTTCCTGATCTTAGTGGAAAAGATTTTAGTTTTTTTTTCATGGAGTATGATGTTGGCTGTAGGTCTCTCATATATGGCCTTTATTATGTTGAGAAATGCTCCCTGTAGTCCCATTTTGCTCCGTGTTTTTATCATAAATGGATGCTGTACCTTATGAAATGCTTTTTCCACATCTATGGATATGATCATGTGATTTTTGTCTTTGCTTTTGTTTGTGTGATGTATTACATTTACTGATTTGCGAATATTGAACCATCCTTGCATCCCTGGGATGAATCCCACTTGGTCATGGTGTATGATATATTTACTGTATTGTTGGATGTGGTTTGCCAATATTTTGTTGAGGATTTTAGCGTCTATGTTCATCAGTTATATTGGCCTGAAGTTTTCATTGTCGTGTCTCTATCTGGTTTGAAGATTAGGATGATGCTGGCTTCATAAAAAGAGTTTGGGAGTCTTCCATCATTTTGGAATTTTTGAAATAGTCTTTGAAGGATAGGGATTAGGTCTTTCTTAAATGCTTTGTACTATTCTCCTGTGAAACCATCTGGTCCAGGGCTTTTGTGCGTTGGAAGTTTTTTGATTACTGCTTCAATTTCATCTGCTGTTATTGGTCTGTTCAGGCTTTCTGTTTCTTCTTCATTTAGTTTTGGAAGAGTATATTTTTCAAGAAATTTGTCCATTTCTCCTAGGTTTTCAAATTTCTTGGCATACAGTTCTTCATAGTAATTTCTATTTTAAGAAAGGATTTTATTTAGAAGGAGCTCCTACCCTATGGAACAGCATGGATGGAACTGGAAAGCATTATGCTAAGTGAAATAAGCCAGGCATTAAAAACAAATACCATATGATCTCACCTTTAACAGGAACCTAAGCAACTAAATAAACAAGCAGCAAAATATAACCAAAGGCATTGAAATAGAAAAGGGGATGACAGTATCCATAGGGGAGAGGGGAGGGAATTTCAGGGAAACAAGGAGGGGATTATAGGAACAAGTATAAAGGACACATGGACAAAAACTAAGGGGGGTTGAAATGGGAGGGAGGTGGGGAGCACTGCTAGGGGTGGACTGGGATGGGAGTAAACGACAGAAAACTGTACTTGAATAACAATTAAAATAAAAAAATAGTATTTTTTACCTAAAAAAAGATTTTATTTATTTATTTATTCATCTTTAGAGGGGAAGGGGAGGAGAGAGGGAGAGAAATATCAATGTATGGTTGCCTCTCGTGCATCCTCTCCTGGGAACTGGCCTGCAACCCAGGCATGTGTTTTGACTGGGAATCGAACTGCGATTGTTTGGTTTGCAGGCCCGTGCTCAATCCACTGAGCTACACCAGCCAGGGCTTCTTCATAGTAATTTATTACAATCCTTTTTATTTCTATGGTGTCAGTTGTAGTCTCTCCTCTTTCATTTCTGATTTTGTTTATTAGTTCCTCTGTCTTTTTTTCTTGATGAGCCTGCTTAAAAGCTGGTCAATTTTTTTTATCTTTTGAAAGAACCAGCTTCTGGATTCATTTATCCTTAAAATGGTGCTTTTAGTCTTTATGTTATTTAATTCTGCTTTGATCTTGGTTATTTCTCTTCTACTTCCTCTGGGCTGTCTTTGTTGTTGGTTTTTGAGTTCTTGTAGTTATAGGGTTAGGTTGTTTATTTGAAATATTTCTATCTTTTTTAGATAGGCTTTTATTGCTATACACTTCCCTCTCAGGACTGCTTTTGCTGTGTCCCATAAGTGTTGGACTGATGTGAGTTTATTTTCCTTTGTTTCCAGAAAACTTTTGATTTTTTCTTGATCTCATTCTTAACCCATTCTTTGTTTAATAGCATGCTATTTAATTTCCATGATTTTGAGTGTTTTTGAACTTTTTTTTTCTTGAGGTTGGTTTCTAGTTCAGTTTCTTTTGGTTAGAGAAAATGCTTTGTAGGATTTCAGCTTTCTTGGATTTGTTGAGGCTTGTTTTGTGCCCTATTATGTGGTCTATTTTTGAAAATGTTTCATGTTCATCGAAAAGAATATGTGTTTTGCTTCTTTGGAATGAAATGTTCTGTATATATCAGTTAAGTCCATATGCCTAGGACATTGTTCAGTGCTGCAGTATCTTTGCTGATATTTTATTTGGAGGATCTGATGACATTTTATTTTGGAAGCTCTTAACACCCCATTTTTGACAGTGGGGTGTTAACATCCCCTAATATAATTGTGTTGTTGTCAATATCTTTCTTGAAGTCCTCCAAGATTTTTCTTATTTTTTGGGTGCTCTTATAATGGGTGCATATACATATTTATGTTTATGTCTTCTTTGATGGATTCTTCCCTTAAGTATTATGAAGTGACCTTCTGGGTCTCTTTTAATGGCCCTTGTTTGAAGTTTATTTTGTCTGATATGAGTATTGCTACCCTGGCTTTTTTTCCTGTTTGTTTGCTTGGGATATTTTTTCCCAGCCCTTTACTTTCAGTCTGTGTAGATCTTTTGTTCTGAGGTGGGTGTGTTGTGGGCAGCATATGTGTGGGTTATGGTTTCTTATACATTCAGCTATTCTATATCTTTTGATTGGAGCATTTAATCCAGCCATGTTTAAGATAATTTTTGATAGGTAGTTTTTCATTGCCACTTTATTTCCTTTATACCTCTGTTGCTCTCTCTCTCTCACTCTTTTTCTTCCTTTCCTTAAAACAGTTCCCTTTAGCATCTCTTTCAGTGTTGGTTTGGTGAAGGTGTATTCTTTGAACCTTCTTTGTCTTGGAAGCTTCTTATTTTGCCTTCCATTTTAATTGAGAGCCTTGCTGCACAAAGTAGTCTTTGTTGCAGGCCTTTGGTTTTCATTACTTGGAATATTTCTTTCCATTCCCTTCTGCCTTGGATCATTTCCACTGAGAAGTCAGCTGCTAGTCTTATGGCGCTTCCTTGTATGTTACTTCCTATTTTTCCCTTGTTGCCTTTAAAATTCTTTCTTTATCTTGGAATTTTGCCATTTTAATTATGATGTGTCTTGAAGTGGACCTCTTTGGCTTTCTCTTGATTGGGATTATCTGTGTTTCCTGAATTTGTGTGACTTTTTCTGTCATCAAATTAGGGAAGTTTTCCATCATTACTTTTCAAATAGGTTTTCTTTCCCTTGCTCTTCTTCTCCTTCTGGTATCCCTATTATATAGATATTATTATGTTTCACATTGTCTTGCATTTCTCTTAATTCCTCTTCATTCTTTCTGAGCCTCTTTTCCTTTTCTTGCTCTCTCTAGGTGATTTTCTACTTTGTCTTCCAGCTGGCTGATTGGATCCTCTGCTTCATCTAACCAGTTTTTTATTCTTTCTACTGTGTTTTTCATTTTAGAATTTGTATCCCTCATTTCATCTTGGCTCTGGTTGATCGTTTCTATTTCTTTTTTTATGTTGATATAGTTTACAGTGAGTTCACCATTGTTTCCCTGTAATTTTTGGTAATTCTCAGTGAGCTCATTGAGCTTCCTGATAACCATTGCTTTGAACTCAATATCTGATCATTGACTTGCCTCTATTTCATTTAGCATCCTTTCTGAGTCTTCCTTCTTTCCTTTCATTTGGGGTTTGTTTCTTTGTTGTCTCATTGTTCATGAGAATCTTCCTGTTAGCCTCTGCTTCTTAAATTGATCTCTTCTGACTCCCTGGGTTTGTGGTGTCGACTTCTATAGTAGGTGACCTGTGAGATTAAGTGATGCAGTCTCCTTGATCTCCTGAACTTGCTGCTCTTGGGATTTCATTTATGTTGGCTCTCTGGGTGTATTTGCATTTTGATTGTGGTTGGGTCTTTTTGGTGGATCCTTCCCTATAGCTGGTTGACTGAGGGTTACTCCACCTACCACATTTTGTATGCTGTTGTGTTGGTGCAGACAGGTTGTGTCAAAGCTTGTTCTTCTGTCTGTCTGAGGTTATCAGGCTTCTCTCTTGCTATTACTCAGTTGTTCATTGTGGATAATTTCTCCGCTGTTTGGCTATAATTCCATATTGGCCCTGAGTGGAGGTTACAGTGGCTTTCTTTCACTCTTCTGCCATATTTCTTTACTGTTTTGGTTCTTTTGTTGGTGAGTTCTCTCTTCCAGCTGGTATATTAGTGTTCACAGCCCCAACCTAACCTTTTATGTGATCAGTTGGAGGGGGACAACAAAATGGATTAAAACATTGGGAGTGTATTCTATAGGATTTAAAGTACCAACCTGTAGAGAAGAGATAGGAGATCCTTTGTGTAAGTATAGTGTTAACGGTGATATTTAACCCAACTAGCCACTTTTTAGAAAGGGTGGACAAAAGATAAGACTCTTGTTAGAGGGGGAAGGATTTTGAGTTGAGTCCAGAAAATGGTGAGCTTGTAGGAGGTCAAATTATGAGATATAGTGATAGAAAAGGATATAAAATAGGTGTAGTGTGTGAGAGAATAGAGTTAACCACAACAGTATAAAGTTCCAGAAGACAGTGAAATGGGCTAAGATCTAGGAAGGGTGCTGTGTAGTATTTACAATTGTATGGAACAATTATTTACAATAATACTTGAACAACAATCATATGACAGGAACTACATGATCTGAATAACAAGAATAGGAAGTACACGACCTAGAGTAGTGTACTATTGGAAAACATGTGAAGTGAAAGAAGGAAAATTAAAATACAGTATGAAACAGAGAACAAGGAAAACCAGCCAAATAATACAATGAAACAAAGAAAACTACATAGAAAAAGAGAGAAATAAGAAAATAAAAATACCCAATAAAATAAAAGAAGTAAAAATAATGAAACAATACAAATAAACAATAACTTGAAAGTTCTCTGGAATAACAAAGTGAAATTTGTCTTAGTTTCTCAGTTGTTGGGATTAGCCTTGTATTCCCTCTTTGGGCCTGTCTCTGGACCTTTCACAACTCCAGGTCTCATTGTGTCATTGGGGAAAAAAAAGAAATAAAAGCCTCCTGCTGATTTTAAATCTGCCAAGAGAGTTCTGGATGCCACAGGCTAAGGGGGGTCGGTTTTTGCTTTTCTCCCTTCCTATGTTTTTTCAAGGATGGGGGCCAGGTCTGGGCTGCAAACTTCACAGTTTCCCAGTGTCCAGCCCAAGTCCTCTGTTCACTGCCAAATCCCTACTGACTGTCTGTGCCAGGCCCACACCTTCAATCCACCAGTTGTGCCATCCTTGGTGTGTACTAATTAGGGGAAACTCTCACACCACTTTCTCCCTCTTTGCTATTCTTGGTGCTAGGCACTCTCAAAGTCTCTTCAGGGTAGTTCAGCTCCCCCACTGAGTTAAGTCTTTGTGGGGATTGCTGACTACCTGAGCCTTGATCTCCTCTGTAGGGGTGGGTGCCTCCTCCTTCCTCCTAGCAAGCCAGCCTAGCAGCATGGGGGCAGGTGCAGGGGGTGCCTGATGCAACTGAGGGTGCGGGGGTGGGGGCTTGGCCTTGGTTGTGGCAAGGTAGTGCATCCAGGGTGGAGGGGCAGCTGCTGCAGGAGAGTTCCCTAAATAGTGACCAAGAGCCTTTTTTGAATAAAATCCTCCAGTTCAAACCTGCCACTCCTAGCAAGCTCCAGGCCTCTCACACAGTTCAATTTTCCAACTAGACCAGAGACTTTCTGGGTCAGGGTCTGTCACAGGCCAACTCTATCCCTTCTCTAGGCATCATCCAGCTCCCCAATTTCTCTTGTAATGACCCAGCCAGTCACTAACCCACTAATCATATATGTACCCAGTGAAGGAGCACCTAAATATACAAAGAAAATCTTGGTAAACAATAAGGGAGATATCAACAGAAATACAATCATAGTAGGGAATTTTAACACCCCACTGTCATCAATGGATAAGATCATTGAGACAAAAGACTCAACAAGGGCCCTGACTGTCATGGCTAAGTTGGTTGAGCATTGTCCCTCCCCCAAAGTTAAAAGGTCACCAGTTCAAGCCTGGTCAGGGCACATGCCTGGGTTGTGGGTTGGTCCTAGGTTGGGGTGCATACAAAAAGCTACCAATCGATGTTTCTCTCTCACATTGATGTTTCTTTTTTTCTACTTCTCTCTCCCCTACCTAAAAATAAATAAAGAAATATGATTTTAAAAAATCAACAAGGAACAGCAACTATAAATGACACACTAGATTGAATGAATTTAATTGATATTTAGAGAATATTCATCCTAAAAAGGCAGATTACACATACTTCTCAAGTGCTCATAGAACATTCTCAAAGATAGATCACATGATAGGACACAAAATAAGTCAACAAATCTAAGAAGATTCAAATCACATCAAGCAACTTCTTGGATCACAATGGCATGAAATTAGAAATCAACTACAATAAAAAAACCCTTAAAAACATTCAAATGCATGCAGTCTAAATAGCATATTGTTAAACAAAGAATGAGTTACCAATGAGATCAAGAAAGAAATAAAAATTACCTGAAAAAGAATGAAAATTAACACACAACAATCCAAAATCTGTGGGACACAGCAAAAGCAGTCCTGAGAGGGAAGTTCATAGCATGATAAGCATACTTCAAAAAGCAAGAAAAGTCTCAAATAAACAATCAAACCCTACACTTAAAAGAAGTAGATAAAGAACAACAAACATGGACTAGAGTAAGGAGGGGGAAGGATATAATAAAGATCAGAGTGGAAATAAATGGCATAGAGAGATATATATAAAAGGTCAATGAAACAAAGAGTTGGTTTTTTGAAAAGATAAACAAGATTGATAAACCTTTAACCAGAGTCATAAAAAAAGATGACCCAATAAATAAAATAAGAAATGAAAAAGGAGAAGTAACATCTGACATCAGAGAAATACAAAGAATTGTAAGAAAATACTATGAACAACTATATACCATCAAATTTGACAATCTAAGTGAAATGGAAAAATTCCTAGAAACATACAGTCTTGAAAACTCAATGAAGAAGAGTCATAAAACCTGAATAAATCAATAACAGCTACTTAAATTAAATAAATAATTAAAAAAACTCTCAGAAAATGAAAGTCCTGGACTAGATGGCTTCACAGGTGAATTTTACCAAACATTCAAAGAAGAACTAACACTTACTCTCCTCAAACTCTTCCAAAAAATTCAAGAGGTGAAAGACTTTCAAGCTCTTTTTATGAGGCCAGCATTATCCTAATTCCAAAACCTGATAGGTTCTATGAGGGAGGGAGGGAGGGAGGGAGGGAGGGAGGGAGAGAGAGAGAGAGAGAGAGAGAGAGAGAGAGAGAGAGAGAGAATGAGAATTATAGGCCAATATCCCTGATGAATATAGAAGCTAAAATCCTCAACAAAATATTAGCAAATTAGATTCAGCAACCCACTAAAATGGTCACACTCCATGATCAAGTGGGATTTTTTGGGGGGCATGCAAGTTTTGGGAGGAGAGCAGTTAGGACTGTAATAGGGGCATGTAAGGGGCAAATGTTCTATAATAGATAACTGAAGGAAAGGAGATTTACAAACAATAGAATTTCAGGAAAGGAGACCTTAGAAATTATTTTGTTCACTTTCCCACTACTTCACTTAAACTAGTGAAGGCATGAAATCTAGGAAGTCAAGTGACTTGTCCACAAGCAAAAGTCAGATAAAAATGACAGTTATTTTTATATATTTGAAAACTTGTCATGTGGAAGAAGAATCAGACCATTAAGAAGGATGAACCAGGATTAAAATAGACAAGTTTCAGGAAGGAGGATTTTAATGTGTAATAACTTTCCACCTGGGGCTGTTAACAAAGAAATGTATGAAACTACTGTGGGAGAAAATTTCAGGGAAGGCTTGGAGAATGCTTAACCAGGGAGTTAGAGAAAGTGTTCGGATTTCAGAGATGGGCAATAAATGATACCTGCTTCTTTCCTTTTGAGTTTGGAAACAATTTTGACATAAACAGAACTCATAATGATGGGAAAAATGAGTTAGCTCTATTACTGCTAAAACTGATTGGTGAATATGGCTTTAGGTGAGTTGCTGTGTGATTAGCACTCAGGACCATGCCTAGCACTTAGTAAACCATGAATAAATGTTGGCTATGAGTGTAATTATAATGATGATGAAGAGGAGCAGGGAAGAAGATGAGAAGGGGAAGAAGGGAGAGGCCATAATTAGCTGGCAATCCCAAGCCTCCAAGTAAATGGACATCTGACCCTTGGGAGCAGGTGTGAGTAGATAAAAATCTATGCATCCTACAGACAAACTGGTTCCAAGAACTCAGAAGGGTCCAAGTTGAGCTTGTTCAGTTCACCTTCTCCAATTCACAAAGCAGCTCATGTACTCTTCCTCATGAGGTAGAGTGAGTGAGGGATGGGATGTGGGAACCTGTCAGGAATATTACTCTAACAGAAGTGCTTCCACTTGAAAGGGATGACTACATTGGGTCAGGGGGTTAAATGAAAAGAATTCAAGATTCCTACGACTTATTTAAATGTTTGAAGTTGTATTTTTTAAAATATATTCTCAGTTTTAGGCTACAACTGTTTTCCTTAGCTGCTCCATGTCCCTTTAGCACTTTATTCTGATCTTCTTGATTGCTCATTTTTCCCAGTTGACTTAAATTCTATGTAGGCTAAGAGTATCTCTTTCCAAGAGTAAATGATTTGTGATTCCTCCTTCCTTAAGGTTGTCAGTAAAACACTGCCATGATAATACACCAATCTATCTTAGTGACCCCTCAAGGAGACATAAAACAACATTCTCAGATAGGCTTTTAGTATATACTGTGCAGAGATAGAAGAGCACACCAAACAGAATACTAGGCCTTAAAAAATGCCACTAGATCCCTTCTGGTTCTTATTGGGGAGCAGTTGTCATGTAATTCTCACTCCAGCTCACACACAAATACCTGGCCAAAAAGAAAAAGTAAAGGCAAGAAGGGGTAATTTATTTAGTATAAAATATAGGATAAATAGAGAAAAGTTGAAAGTAGAAGAAAATGAGAATTAATGTCTTTAAATGTTTGATGGGTTTTCAGAAAGATGAATTAGATTTTATTTCACTTAACTGCAAATACAGGAATGGAGCTAGTGGAGGTAAGGGGTAAATGGGGGGGCATGACATGAAGGTATATATTTATTTCATTTCAATAATTTTCTAACAAACAGGGTGCTTTCTACCTTATTGAGAGAGTGAGGGTCCCCTCACTACTAGAGGTCTGAAGCATGGGTTAAAATATCAGGATTATTAGAGGAGAGTGGGGACTTTGGTCAAGCAATGGACTGAATTGCTTGACTTTAAGGTCTCTTCCAACCCTGACTGTCCATAATCTTGTGAATAAAAACGTTTGACTTATACCCCTAAAGCAGGGGTGTAAAACTCATTTTCACCAAGGGCCACATTGGCCTCACAGTTGCCTTCAAAGGGCTGAATGTAATTTTAGGACTGTATAAATGTAACTCCTCCTTATCTAGGGGCCAGGAGCTTGGTGCTGCCACTGAGCAGAAACAAGGTGCCAGGCAGGATAAAACAAGATGGAGGGCCAGATTCCGCCAACAGGCCTTGTGTTTGCCACCTGTGCCCTAAAGCATTTTGGGGGACAAGAAATTGCAAGAAGTTTATAAAAGCACCACCCTTCACTTAACCTAAGAATCTTCATTTAATTTTTCTCTCATTTCATAAAATACCATGGTTTTATTTATTTCTTTTAATTCTGAGCTGCAGTGTCTCATCTTTGGCTATCTCCTAGAAATTTTCTATTTTATTTTTATTGTTACCTTCAAATTTTACCTAACATAAGGTTGCTGTCTTCATTCCTGAGGTCTCAGGTTGATGCATCTCCTATGTGCTTACTGAAGAGCTTTTACTTCCTGTTATTAGGGTGATGACATATCTGGTTTGCCCAGCCATTGTCCATTGTAATTATTGATAGCATCTCCTTTTATTATCAAGTAGATAAAGCCCCAATAGATCATGTGGTTGTCTACCTATTATATAATATTTTAATTGCTTATGTTCCTTGTATCTCTCATTGGATGACAAGCTCTAACATTTAGTAGGGATGTCGTATTTGTTAAATGAGTGAAACACTGAGTAGAAACATTGAGTCTTCTGTGAAATAAACTTATTTCTGTTAATTTTGATTACTGTGTGTCATTAATCCACACTGGATTTCCTTATGTGTAAGGGGAAGGTTCAACTCTCCCTCCATACTATAAGTATTGTGAACTGATAAGAATACAGTCACTTCCAGCAAGTCTGTGACTTAAGTCCACAGCTTTTGGATGCAAGAGAAGTGGTATTGTGGATGCTTGGGGTAGGTGGACTGTAGCATTGCCACATCTCCCTCTTGTGGTTGTTATGTGGAACTCTTCACAAAAATCTTTCTGGTTATAACTACAGTCTATGGTGGTTCTATGGATCTCAATGCAGATTTTATTTGGATTTGAGGTAGGGTTTGGGCATTGGCACTTTTTTAAATTTTTACTTTTTTCATCTCTACCAAGAAATCCTTGGCAACCCTTTTTAAAAAACAATTTTAGACAATAAGCATCCTGGGAGACCAAAGAGAGATGTACATAGGAACAGTCAGTGAGGGATGGGGAAGACCAAGAGAGGGGTGCATCCTTAAAGTCCAGCAATTAACATGAATTAAGTAGGCAAGAGTGACCATCTGTATCAAATGCTGCAGAGAGTTCAAAAGTTGAGGACAGAGGACAAAGCACTGGATTTACTCATGTAAAGGCTGGCTCCAGGTGATTGGGAGGGAAGATGGCGATGGAGTAGGAGGGAGGGGATTTCAATTCCCCCTACATACAGGAGGAAAACCTGGCTAATCCACAGAGGAACAGAGCAGATGGACAATGGTACCCCAGTGTATTTAAAAATAAGAGTCCAAAAGTTGTAGCAGACACTGAAAAACCAGAAACTAGACAGTAAGAAAGATATTTCAGGACAGTAAGGTCCTGGGGACTAGCGCAGAGATGGGCTGGCTGCAGCCCCAGGCCTGGTGCCTGGATCTCGTGCCATGTCTACCACAGACTCCTTGAAAGTGGAGGGCCTGCCACAGTCCTTGGGAGAGAGCCAGGTCAACTGCTCCCTCCCTCCCCGACAGATCAGGGACTGAGCAACACCAGGAGAGTTCTGGTCACAAAGAGGGGAATAAGGGTGAAGAGGCAAGACCCATGGGGCTGTGATTACCCGCAGAGTCTGTGGTTGCCAGCTCGGGAGAGCTGAGAGACAGGCAGTGATGGGCAGTGACCCCCATAGTCACTGGTCAGGCTGGAGAATTGGGCTACATGGGGTGGCAGACTTGAGTAGGAGGAATTTATCAAACAGAGGGACTGGGGAATCTGCTGTGACAGCCCTGAAACTGACTCCCAACCCAGCCGGGCAGAGACCCCGAGGTTACTCAGGAAGACACTGCATCTCCTGGAGCACTGGGAAGGGTTTGGGCCCAAACCCACAGGACTGAGGAAGCCTAGCTGAGTGGGCACCCCTGCACCCCAGCCTCCTATGATAGCCACCGGGGAAAAGCGCTCTGAGGAAAACAGGATTGTCCCATCTAAGATATTGGGGAAAGGATCCAGGTTAGCTCTTGGGACAGTGCTTGCAAGACAGGCTGAGTAAACATTGGGAAGGGAGAAACTCCACACCAAATACTCCTGCAGCTGGCAAGACCAGAAAAACTGGTTTGGCCTGTTTGAAACCAAGAGGTGTGTGGTTTTTTTAATGCTATTTTGTAAAGTAATCTTTTATTTTTTATTATTATTTTAATTTTTCATTACTGTTTTGTCTTTCAATCACTTTTACTCTCTTTCCCCCTTTCTTGATTTAGTTCTTCATCTTTTCTTTCCAATTTTATCTCTTCTTTCTCCCTTCTCTTGTCATTTTTTTTAAATACCCACAAGTGAGAAAAAACTTGGAACTGTGAAAGGACCTGAGGTGGCTTCAAAGAGGGGGCAACCCAACAGGTGAGACAGTGAGACAAATTTCACTTGGCTATTGCAGGAAAACTGCAAGTTGCTGCATATTTGGATTATTATTATTATTTTTCATTATTCCTACATCTTTTATCTTAATAGTATTTTTGCATTCCCCTTCTTTCTGTATAGTCTTCTTTGCTTGGTGGGTTATATTGTACCATTTGACAGGTTTCCCCTGTTCTCTCTTCCACATTGTATTGCTAATTTACTATATACTTCAGGTGACTTGTATTCAATCAGCACACTACTCAAAGTCCTATACTTCCTGTTCAGGTTATTCAGATCACATACATTCTGGCATATGAGTGTTGCTCTAATATTATTGTAAATAATTGTTTTTCCACACAAATATAAATACTTCACAGCACCCTTCCTGGATGTTAGCCCACATCACAGTCTCCTGAATTCTATTATTGTGGAGTTTAACTCTATTCTCTCACATTCTACACCTATGTACTATCCTTTACTCTCACCTTACCCCAGAATCTGACCTCCCACAACTTCACTGCTTTCTAGATCCAACTCACAACCCTTCCCTCCCCAACAAGAGTCTTATCTTATTCCCATCCTTTCTTAAAAGTTACTAGTTGAATTGAAGATCATGGTTAACACTATACATAGCCAAAAGATCTCCTATCTCTTATATACCAACTGCTACCGTAAATATCATAGAATACTATCCTGCTGTCTTAAACTATTTTGCCTCCCCCTCCAACTGATCACAAAAAGATTAGGTAGAAGTAGTGAACACCAGAGTATGTGAAGGAGACTGCACCACTGAATCTCACAGGCATTCTACCACAGCAGTTCACACCATAAACCCTGGGAACCAGAACAAATCCATTTAAGGAGTGGAAGCTAACCAGAAGAGTCTCACAAACAATGAGAAGACAAAGAAACGATCTCCAAATGAAAGGAAAGGAGGAAGCCTCAGAAAGAATGTTAAATGAAAAGGAGGCAAGTCAGCTATCAGATATTGAATTCAAAGAACTGGTTATCAGGAAGTTCCATGAGATGACAATAAACTACCAGAAACTACAGGGGAACTACAATGAACTCACTGCAAACTACATCAACATAAAGACAAAAATAGAAAACATAAACAAGGACCAAGAGGAAATGATGAATACAATTGCTGAACTGAAGCACACACTGGAAGGAATCAAAAGCAGGATGGAAGAAGGAGAAGATCAAATCAGCGAGTTAGAGGACAAAGTAGAAAAACACACACAGAAGGAGCACGTAAACGAAAACAGGCTCAGACAGAATGAGGAGGGATTAAGAGAAATGCAAGACAATATGAAACATAATAATATCCATATAATAGGGATACCAGAAGGAGAAGAAGAAGAGCAAGGGATAGAAAATCTATTTGAAAAAGTAATGATGGAAAACTTCCCTAATTTGATGAGAGAAACAGTCACACAAATCCAGGAAACACAGACAATCCCAATCAAGAGGAAACCAAGGAAGCCCACTTCAAGACACATCATAATGAAAATGGCAAAATTCCAAGACAAAGAGAGAATGTTAAAGGCAGCAAGGGAGAAGAAGGAAGTAACATACAAGGGAGCCCCAATAAGGTTAGCTGCTGACTTCTCAATGGAAACACTCCAAGCCAGAAGAGAATGGCAAGAAATATTCCAAGTAATAAGAACCAGAGGCCTGCAACCTAGGCTGCTTTACCAAGCAAGGCTCTCAATCAAGATAGAAGGCCAAATAAAGAGCTTCCAAGACAAAAGAAGTCTAAAAGAATATGCATCCACCAATCCAGCGCTGCAAGAGATGCTAGAGGGACTGCTCTAAGGAATGGAAGGAAAAGAGAGAAACAGAGAGGAACAAAGGTACAAAAATGGGAATGAATAAGTACCTATCCATAACCTTAAATGTAAATGGATTAAATGCTCCAATCAAAAGACACAGAATAGCTGAATGGATAAGAAAGCATGACCTGCACATATGCTGCCTACAAAAGACTCACCTGAGGACAAAAGACCTACACAGACTGAAAGGGAAGGGTTGGAAACAAATTTTCCAAGCAAATGGACAGGAAAAAAAAAAAGCCGGGGTAGCAATACTCATATCAGACAAAATAGACTTCAGAGAAAGAGCCATAAAGAGAGACCCAGAAGGTCACTTCATAATACTCAAGGGAAGACTCCACCAAGAAGACGTAAACATTGTAAATATATATGCACCCAACATAGGAACACCCAAATACATAAAGAAAATCTTA
>PVKM010028602.1:0-18184 GCA_004027735.1 Carollia perspicillata
TTTCTCCCCTTTTCTTCCAGGCAGAGTCTCTCCTGCTCTCTAAGCCACATGGCAAAAGGAAGCACCCCAAAGTCACGGGGTCCCCACTCTGCCAAAGCTGCGTGGTTCTCCCCCACGTGGTTGCCGTGCCTGGGTTTAAATCCCCGCGCCAATCTTCCTCTGCAGCCCCATTTCCGACTCCTCCTACAATCCATTACACCTGCCAGCATTCCCTATTCTTTCAGCTTTACTGGGCTGCCATCCTAAGTCTGGGCAGGTGTGGCCCCATGGCATGGAGCCTATCTTCTCCAGGCTTTCCCGCAGGCACTGTAACCAGGCGGAGCTACCTCCCAGTTACATCTTGGGTGGAAGTCACTGCCATCCCTGTGGCTAAAAGCATGGCCACAGCTATTTAACATATCTATGAAACCAGTTAAAGGTTATAGATATGTTAAATGACCATGTCAGAGGTTAACTACAAAGCTGTTGCTATACAACACAGCTCTCAGTGACCCTGCTCCATGCATCCCACCCCCAGCTCGGCCTTGTTGAGGGTGTTGAGGACATCTTATATATTTTTCTAATATTTCCTGGACCCCTGAATTCTGGACCCTATTACAAATCCTTATTTGGGGCCCCCCTCTTGGCTGCACCCTGTTACAGTTATACAGGATTAAACTGGTGGGATTTTTCAGTTAAATCCCAATCCCTTAGAATAAAAAAACACCCACAAAGACCCACAGTCCTGCCTCCCCTTGCCAGACTAGGCCAATCAGAGGTACCATTTCTCAGGAAGAGAAATAGAAGTCTATAGATTAGCTAGGCAGATTCCTGTTTCAACATTCTGGCTTCTCCCAGTTGTCTGTGCTCAGCTAGGCTCCTGATCTTACTCTCAAACCACATGGCCCCTCCTTGTGATGGGCTGGTGGGGGTTATTCTGCTGCGTGGCCAAGACCCCCTTCTCCGCTCCCAAGCCCCATGGTTAAGATAGAACAGCTGCCCAACACTTGGGTTTAAATCTTGGCGCAGATCTTCCTCTGTAACCCCATTTCTGACTCCCCCCACAAAGGATTACACCTGCCAGTACTCTAGTTACTTCTGCCTCTCTCAGCTGCCATTGTTCATCTGGGCAAGTGTGGCCTGTGACATGACATGGAAAACTGCCTTCCTGCTTTGGCACAGGTGTTTTATCCAGGGGACTGCCTCCCAGCTGCATAGTAGGTTAGAGTCAGGAGCTCTTGTCTCCCTGCCTCCAGCAGGTAGGAACAGCTATTACCGTTACTAAAACACTGACCAAGTTTTTTAGATGTGCAAAGTAACCCTCAATAACCTTACTCTGCTCCTCCTGTTCCCAAGCCAGGTTAGTGGGGGACTTTCTTGTTTTGGGGGGACCTTGATATTCCCTGTTACATTCCTACCAAAAGACTGGTTTCTGAACCCCTGATCTAGGCATTGGGATGAAGATTGGGTGACCTGGTCCTCAGGCCTGGAGACAAGTGATCTGAGAAATGGATTTGGCATTGAAAATGGAATTGAAGACTGATCCAGGCATGGATTTTAAAGAGGCTCTGAAGAGAGACGAACAGTGGGTGTCAGATAGCTGTGGAAGTTTGGGGAAGGAAGTGTCAAGAGGAGCCCCAGTTTGTAGTATGAGTGTAGCTGTCAATCTTGGCTCTAACTAGGAGGGGACTGTATAAGGCATTGAGCTGAGGTTAAGTTGTAAGTAGATCTTTATATTTTCTGTAAGGGATATAATCTATTTCATCCATTTCAATTGAGAAAAACACAAGTTCAATATTGCTTAATTTTAGCTAAAGTGGTGATAGTGGCCAGCAGTCTGGAAATCATACCTTTCCCCATTTTACATTTTTCTTAATACTCTGCACACATGGACTTAACCTTACTCTTGAATTGCTACTTGGTGTTCATTCATTCATTGTGACTAAAATGGTCGTATTCAGTCCAGCAGCCTGACTCTCTGCGTTGTCTTTTCATCTGGCCAGTTGCTTTGCATCTGGCCTCACTGCAAGCAGCTCTCCAGACGAGCCACACTCTCGGTCCACACCCAAAGTGCATCAGTTATCTGTGACTTCAGTTTGTGGTGCCTTATGGAGACGACCAGTGACGAGGAACTGAGAAGGAACTGTGTTAGCCACAGTTCTGTCCCCATCACCACACACAGTCATTCTACTTAGACCATTTCTTTCTGAATGAAGACGGTCGGTTCCATTTTTTTTCTTCAAATCCCTTTCAGACAGTGCTCAGCCTTGGTGAGTAATGAAACCCTATGCCCAATGGCCCATGTCCAGCTGGTGCAGTTCCAGACTGTACACAAAGCCAACACTAATTATGTTCAAAGTTTCTTATTAATAACAGAGTAAAGACGTGAGTGAATATTGAATATTAATTCTCTCTAATGAGAGAGCTTGGCTATTTTATTATGATGTGAAGTTGTGTTGGTATCTATAGTTGGAACCCTGGCCTAGAGCTTCAAATATCAGGAGGGGATGATGGAGCCCTCTGGCAGGAAGCTTCTGAGTTTCTGGGACAGCAATTCCTACATTCTTGCTAAAAAGCCCAAGCCCAGCTAATTGGCTTATCAAACAGAGAGTGTAAAACCTCCTGGATTTTACCCACTGTGATTGCTCTCTGGGGCCATAACAGCTTCATTTTTACATTTTCTGTGTTTAGTTTTCCTAAATAAATCAATGTTTAAACTAGTTTTTTAATTAATCTGATTTAAATCTGCTTAAGAGAATGTTGAACTCTTAAAAAGTAGCAATTCTGCACATAAACATTATCCATGACATGCCTCGAATAACACTTGGTACACAATAGGCTCTTTAAAGTTTAGTTAATGAGTTATTACAAATTATTAAGGCAAGACTAAATTTATTTTCTGGGTAGCACTTTTCAAAACAGCAGATTTCGTTGTTCTTTGTACTTGAAAATGATGAAATCGTTTATTTAAAAATATCCCTTTATTAATTTCATATCAATTGATTAATTAATTTTAATTTAAGAAGATTCATTGTATATTAGATCAATGGTTGTTGGCTTCACATTAGTAACCCCTCTCAAGACCAGTCAAATCAGAATCTCAGGTGTGGGTTTTGGGCACCTAAGGTCTTAGTCTTTTAACAGCTTTATTGAAGTATAGTTAACACACAACAATTGCACACATATTTAAAATGAACAGTTTGATAAGTTTTGACCACCTGTGATACCATCGCCACACTAAAGATAGAGAACACATCATCTCTGGATTCCTAAGTGCCAGCAAGATTGAGAACTATTACAGTGGAGACTCAATCATAAGCTCTTCTTCTTTTTTTTAAAAAAAATGTATTTTATTGATTATGCTATTACAGTTGTCCCAGTTTTTCAGCCTGTACACCCCACTACCTGGTATCCCTGTTCCCTCCAGCAATCCCTGCCTTAGTTCATGCATATAAGTTCTTTGGCTTCTCCATTTCCCATACTATTCTTAACCTCCCCCTGTCTGTTTTGTACCCACCAATCTATACTTCTTAATCTCTGCACTTTTGCCCCATCCTGCCCCTTCCCCTCCCCCTCCCCACTGATAACCCTCCAAATATCTCCATGTCTATGATTCTGTTTCTGTTCTGCATGTTTACTTAGTTTGTTTTTGAGATGCAATTATTGATAGTTGTGAATTTATTGCCATTTTAATGTTCATAGTTTTGATCTTCTTTTTCTTATATAATTCCCTTTAACGTTTCATATATTAATGGCTTGGTGATGATGAGCCCCTTTGGTTGTATCTTCTCTAGGAAGCATTTTCTCTTCCCTTCCATTCTAAATGATACCTTTGCTGAACAGAGTTGTAGGTCCTAGCTTTTCATCATTTTACCTGCTTTTTTCCAGTCCCTTCTAGCTTTCAAAGTTTCTTTTGAGAAACCAACTCACAGTCTTATGGAAACTCCTTTTTAGGTAACTATCTGCTTTTCTCTTGCTGCTTTTAAGAGTATCTCTTTATCTTTAACCTTTGACAGTTTAATAATGATGTGTCTTGGTGTGGCTCTCTTTGGGTCCATCTTGTTTAGGACTCTGTGTACTTCCTGGATTTGTATGTCTACTTCCTTTACCAAGTTAGGGAAGTTTTCCTTCATTATTTTTTCAAATAAGTTTTCAATTTCTTCCTCTTCTTGTTCTCCTTTTGTCACCTCTATGATTCAGTTGTTGGTTCATTTAAAGATGTCCCCGAGGCTCCTTAGCCTATCCTCATTTTTAAAAAATTCTTTTTCCTCTTTGTGCTTCTCTAATTGAATGTTTTTCTCTTCCTTAGGTTCCAAATTGTTGATTTGATTCTTACCTTCATTTCCTCCACTGTTCGTTCCCTATAGATTTTTCTTTATTTCATTTAATGTAACCTTTATTTCTGCCAGTCTTTTTTATGCTGTGAAGTACCCAATGAGTTCCTTAAGGATCCTGATAACCAATGTTTTGATCTCTGCATTTGATAGGTTGCTTATCTCTATCTCATTCAGTTTTTTTTTTTTCTGGAGTTTTGTTCTGTTGTGTCCTTTGGGCATATTTCTTTGTCTCCTCATTTTGACAGCCTCCCTGTGTTTGCTTCTGTGTATTAAATAGAGATGCTTTGACTCCCTGTCTTAGGAGCATGGCCTATTGCAGAAAAGTACACCTGTAAGTTTATGGGGCAGAGCCTTAGGTGATTGCCAAGGTAGGGCAACCCATGTCACCTCTCTGTGGCTCTGTGTGTAGGGGGGCTCAGAGAGGGGACAATGCCACTGCCTGGCCTCTGGAGTTTTGCCTGGGAGGAAGCTGTCTCCTGGCACTCACCCTGATGCCAGTCACTTCAATAGCTCCCCATATGCCACTGGTGCCCTTCCAGCAGTTGCCCTGTTGCTGAATCACAGAGATAGTGAAAGTCCTAAGTACATTGTGGCCCCTTTAAGGAGGAGTGTTCTAGGAATCCCACAGTTTTTTCCACCACTCCAACCCTCAGTGGTTTTTATAGCCAGAAATTATGGGGATTATCTTTCCAGCACTGGAACCCTGGGGTGAGTGGTCTGGCCTAAGGCTGGGATCCCTCACTCTTAAGGCATCCCTCCTGATTTTTATCTACTCCATGTGGATGTTGGACTTCCCATTCCATGTCTCTGTACCTCTCTACACCACTCTGCTGTGCCTCTCCGTGCCTCTCCACATGTCTCCATGTCTCCACCCCTCCTACCCGTTTAGATGAATGTGACTTCTTTAAATCCTTGGTTGTTTGGCTTCCACAAAGCTCAATTTTCTGATTATTCTGAGTGACATTTGTTTTGTAGACTAGTTGTAATTTTTTCTGTAGTTGTTTGAGGAGGTGAGGTGTGTTTACCTATGTCTCCATCTTGACTGGAAGTCTGTTCCTGTCATCTAACATGTAATAATAATAACAACACAAAAGAAAATAGTTACTGATAATTTCACAATCTAGCCTTGTTTCTTTTGAGACATAATATAACCACCTTATAACAAGAAGAAATGTTATCATTTTTTAAATGTCAGGCTATCTATCAGTGTTTCCACTAAACTCTCTTTCTGTCCTAGGAAGGACTGTGCCCACACATAGTCTGGGATTAGGGGCCAATTGGTTCATATGTTCTCCTGTTATATGTTCATTGGAAAATTCAAGCTTTTAAAATAATCTGGGTTAAGAGTCAGCCAGTGCCTCTGATCATGTGTAATGAAGCACACTACCCATTGGCAAAGTACAGATGTGTGACTAACGAAAAGACAAATGAAGCCAATGAGAAAGGCAGGACTGGGATGGCAAAAGGTGGGACCAGGCAGGCCGTGTGCTGGTGCTGCTCTGAGCAGGCACCAGCCTGACACCCTGTCACTGGATAATGATCCACACAGTAATTGCAGAAGAATTTTACTGGCTCTTTTTCAGCCAGTGTGAATAAAATACTATATCTCTAGTAAATGGTATAAAAAAGTCAGCCAAATAGAATAACACTAATGGCCAATACTAGGAAATTGGTTAAATAAATATGATTTTTATATGGTAAAATATAGTGCAGAAACTGAAACTGATTTTGTAGAATATATAATAACTTGGGGAAATGTTCATTTTATGTTGTTAAGTGAGAATAGGAGGTCACTAAATCCCTGCACACTGTATGATATACAACTTCTACTTTAAAAAATGTGTACACAGACCTTTGTACTATAGGAAAAATAAAACACTAGCAAGACAAACACCAACATATTAACAATTTTTATTTTTGGTGGTGGAAAATTGTGTTTATTTTTTAAAAGTTATTATTAAAAAAATAGCTTTAAAAGTTCCTCAAAATAAAAGTAAAACCCTTTCTAAAACAATCCAGTTAAAACGAGGAAAGAAAATAAAATTAATTAGCATTCTGGCTTCAAACTAGTACGCGTTCCCGAAAGGCACTCACTAAATGTTTTTTGAGTGATTAGAATAAATGACTGGAGCTAAGCAAAATAAACAAACCCCTGCTAAAGTTGAAACTAGTTCAGTTGCTTTTCAGAGTCATCAGAACAGTTTTGTTTTGTTTATTCTATTCAACTCAAGTTTGAGGTTGCAAGGCATTTGTATTACAGTTGAGGTATGTTGGCATTTCATTTCGTTTTGATTGACTCCAACTGTTTTTAGTAAGAGGACTGGGCAATGTGGAAATAAGCATGTTTCTGCACACCGGCTGTATGTTGCTTCAGTTCTTGAAAACTAATTTCAGAAGCACTTCAATCTGAGGGGTGTTCCCCCCCACATGGGAGAAGAAGTGAAATGAGTCCACAGGCTCCTTATGTTGAGGTAAAGGGGCCAAAGTAGAGTAAGA
This sequence comes from Carollia perspicillata, assembly GCA_004027735.1. Classification (NCBI taxonomy): domain Eukaryota; kingdom Metazoa; phylum Chordata; class Mammalia; order Chiroptera; family Phyllostomidae; genus Carollia; species Carollia perspicillata. The sequence goes on from PVKM010028602.1 coordinate 6,813, forward strand.
GCTCCATTCTTTATGTGTGTGTCCCTTCTGCCAAGCTCTCTTCACTGGGCAATGGCTCCGTCCACTACTTTTGCCACTTGCAGCTTCATTCCCTCTGTCTTTCCTTGTTGCATCTGTCTTCCCACCTTCAAATGTGCTCAGATCTCCACTAGCTTCTTTTGTGTGCTGCTCCCTGGAGTTAGCATTCTACTCCTCTCCTTTCTTTCACTGCCAACATCTCAGTGAAGTCGTTGGTAGTTACTGCCTGATCCTAGACAGGGGTACTTTCTTCCTCCTCTGAACCCCCATGTACTTTATCAGTGGGAGACCAGGCACATTCTTGTCTTTACACATTTCTCCCTCTACCACCAATTTTTTAGGAACACAGCAGGCCCTGTGAGGACTGATTTTTGAGACTTCAGATTAAGAACATGAAAAGGTTTGTATAGGTTCCTGGCTTTTCTTGTGGAACATATTTCCACTAAGCACCTTGTGGGTTTTTTTTTTTTTTTTTTTGCAGGAGGGATTGCTTGTTTGTTTGTTTTACATAACCTCACATCTAAAGTTAACCGCCTCTCCAACATTAGCAAAGTTTTATTTCTCAGACATACCAGGCTTAAATCCCATCTCTGACATGGACAAGCTTTCTGACTTTTGGGTGCATTATTGGCTTCTCTGTGCCTCAGTATGCTCATGTGGGACATTAGTATAACAGTGGCCACCTTTAGGGGATTATTATAAGATCGAAGGAAGCCTTTTGCCCTATATGACAGTTGCTCACTAAATTTGGTTTCTTTTATACTGATTCCCTCTTTCCATACCTGAAAACAGGTTCAGAGTACTGCACTGAGGTGTGAGTGCCTAGCAGCCAGCAACTTTGAGCCACCCAAGCTGGTGTCCCAGCAGACTGCCAAACCACACTTCATGAGCCTCCTGGGCAGTCACTGCAATATCACCAGCCGTGCGTGCCAAGGGTCTCCTCCCTCTGCTTTGCTCAACTAGTGTGATCCGTTCAAAGAACTGGGAATCGTAGAAAGCACACATTGCCAGTGTTAATGCAGCAGGTGCTATTCATGCACTGGAAGCTCTCGGTGCTGTCACGTCACTCACACCGCCATAGTCGTGGAGGAAGGAGGGAACGGGGGAGCATCACATTTCCCTCTCTTCTTAGAATTGCCATCGTTTTCTCGTCTCTAGTGCCAGTGTCTTCTTACAGGATTAACAAGAGAAGAAAGGTTCCACTGCTCTGGAAATGGTAAAAAAAAAAAAAATTCCCAACCTTTCTAAGCATTCTTTCTAACAACAGATCCAGTGACTTCCTCCGTGTTTCTTCCGGGTGCACTGCTCTCAGAGTGTTTTATCACTTCCTGCCACCTGCCAGGCATACGACTGTGAGTCAGCAGTCACTTTCTGTGCCTCAGTTTTCTCCTCTGTTACATGGGGACAATAGGCTTGCTTGCCTCATTAAGTTATTATGAGGACCAAAATTAGGCCAGCCAGTTACAACAGTAACTACTTATACATGTTGCTTTGTAATCATTTATTTGCATAAACAATGAATGGGCCTGTGGGCTGGTGGAAGTCATGTGGACTAAGAATCACAGTTTGCCTCTGGGGTCCTGCCTTTGCCACTTTATAGCTGTGATGAATCATTGTGAAGTCACAAACTTGTACTGAACCTTTCCTTCTCTCTGTAAAATGTTGAGAAAATACTTACGTTTCAGTATTATGTGAGATTACTTCTGTGCAAAATGAACCAGAAAATGCCATATGACACAAAATAGTATTATTATGTCTCATCTCTCTCTTTGAGCTCCTGAGTCTCAGTCATCTTTGTGTTTCTTGTGGCTCCCAGGGTGGTACCTCCCCCCAGTAGATCTAAACAGTAATTATGGAAAGAACAGTTTAATAATTCAACACAGCTGAGAAAAAAGGAGCGCGCCAAGAAGGCCTCTGCATGGCCACCAGAGATGGTAGGAAGCCTACACGTACACTCCTGGGAGCACTGGAGTATCCAGGTAGAAGCCGTGAGAAGGGCTTGGGCCCTCCAGGCAGGCACACTGACCACCATGGGAAACTGGAGCTTGGCAGTCTGACCGTAATGGTGGAGACAGAAAAACTAGAAAAGCAGACACAAGGACTTAAAAGGCCATTCGGGGAGGTGCTTTTAACTGTAGGGAGAGATCCAGTGAGGCTTACTGAAAGATAAATTAGACAAAGCAGTTGAGATCTTCGGAAAACAATTTCACTTTGGCAGGAATATACCAGGTGACCTAACATGACAGATTCTCCTAATTTTCATGATTGCCTCAGGGAAGGATGAAGCTGAACTGGCTCTGTTTTTGAATATGTTTCTCGAACGTAACTTCTTGGCCTGCTGCATAGGCAATTACTCTAGCTACAAAGTTCATGTTGCCAATTATCTCAACTATGGCCTAGCCTAATTTTCTCTAATGGTCCTGGAACCTGATTCTCCTGGGTTTTGCAATCTCTACCAAGTAAATGTTAAAACCTTTATTTAGCAAATGAATTGCTTGGTCATGTCAGTTTATGTAGCTATTTATATCTTCAGGATGATTTGCAGTCAGTTTGGAGAGCTGGTAATTATTAATTTTAAATAATGACTTTGACACTAAAATAAATTCATTTAAATTTATTGACTATTTGGTTTTCACTATTTTTATGCCACTATTAGCTCTGTGAAATAGCACCCAATTTAATGTTTTTATCACATGAACATCAATCTAGATGGCACGCTTACCTAATTTGTAGATAACATGAAGAGGAAAGCCATAAAAAATATTTTAGAAAGGAAGAATTGAGAAGCCAGAGTTTTGAGCAGGTTAGAACCCTACACTAAAAAGGTAAAATATTAATGTAGTAAAAATAAAGCCTTCACTAGGTTCTAACAGAAACACCTACAAAAAGCTCAGGGAAATATTGTCACACTGATATACAGCTACAGGATCAGCTGGTAAATGAGGTGCTGTAATTTTAGTTCATATGTATTGTGCATTTGAGGTTGTAGAGAATAGATTCACTCAGGGCACCATCAGAGGAGTGACTTACCAATACAGCAGCCCTGTCTGGATCTGGAAAGTGCAAAGTTATCAGGGTCGTCAGAAAATTATCAGCAGGAAATTAAGAGGCAACTTCAGGGACCGCCTCCTCTCTCTCGTGGTATCTCTGACCTTTGTGAGTACCTCTCATATTTAGTAGGTTCTCCTGCAACTGCTGATATCCAGAACATATTAAACCAGAGAGAGCTGGTTTAATTGGCTCGATTGATTATCATTTCTTTTCTAGGGCAGAGACCTTTGCACAAGTCACCTCACGTGTCATCCACCAGACTCTGTGGGATATCCTTTAGTCAGGTGCTCGCCCCTGGTCTTGTCAGTGGCCACCTGTGCTAGAACAACAGCTTAGTCCTGCTTTTCAGAACAGGGGGCTGTGGTAGGGGAAGTTCACACTAGAATGCAAACCTGGACATATTTCTAAGGGCCAGAATTGGGACCAATGGGTGAAGAGAGATTCAACTCATACAGAATTCTCTAAAAATGCAATAGGCCATAGGCACTAGATGCTTGGATACTGTGACCTTTCGGGTGTCTTCCAGTTCCCCAAATTGTGTGGTTTTTAAAAAATCACTTTTGTTTATCCCCAGAAGTGTCTAATGAAAGCCATCTTTCCCCATTATTATCATTATAACAAGCCATGAAGATAATTCTGCCATAGTATAAGTAGGATATGCCTACAGTGTCAGGAATAGAAATACTTTTGCATTAACCTCTTAAATACATTTTATATGTGGGATATTTGTAAATTAAATTTTATTATGGTTAATAACAATATTTTATATTTTGTTATTTATTGATTGATTTTTAGAGAGAGAGGAAGGTAAAGAGAAAAAGAGAGAGAAACTTCTATTTGTTGTCCCACTTATTTTTGCATTCATTGGTTGCTTTCGTATGTGCCCTGACTGGGGATCAAACCCATAACCTTGGCATATGAGGATGATGCTCTAACAAACTGAGTACCCAACTAGGCCTAAGAACAATACTTCAAAGAAAGGAAACTACTTTAAATAATGTAAATGAAATGAGGCAGCAAACTGCAACAAAGATATTTCTCTAAGATAACTGAAGATGAGTGTAAAAATGTTTGGTGAATTTTTTCCAAATGAACTGTAAATGATGTTCCAAAGGTATCAGCTAGGCTATTACACTCACATGACATGATGGGCTGAATCATTTAGGGCAGATTTCAGTGATGGCTCTTCTGATAGTGCCTGAGCTGAAGTCTCCAAAATAGTGTAATTAAATCCTAGCATTCAAAAGTGTGTGTGCGTGTGTGCGCGCGCGCGTGTGTGTTGTGAAGGGAGAAAGGTGAATCCTCCTGCAAACAACAGAAATTTAATCAGAAATTTTCTCAGATTTAGTCTGAGAAAATCTGAAAGCACTGGGAAAACTCCAGAATGCTTCTATTTCCACTTCCAATGTGGAAATGCATTGTGACAAATGAATACAAAGCAGATACAAGGGCAGAGTAGCCTTGCCTCCAGCTGCCTGTTAGCTGCATTCCCTCAAGGCAATTTATGGTTAAGAGAGAGAGACCAGCTTTGTAAAAATTCTCGTTCCATTATTTTGGAGACAAGGCTAAGCTCTCTTGCCTTCAGTTTCCTCTTTTCTAAATTGGGGATAATAACAGTACTTAGGTCAGAGAGTTCTTGTGAGAATTAAAGCACTTCTTAGCACAGTGTCTAGCTCACATGAAGTGTTCAGTAATTTAGCTACTAGGGCTATTTTTATCTTTATTATTTCTTAAGGGGTGGGAACCCTGAAGGTAGGCTCTCCTCTGCCCAGACAGCCAAGGCATCAGTGCCTAGTCATTACTGTGGCTTCACCCCTTCTGATCATACCCAGCACAGCCTGAAATAGAGTTGTGTCCAGCTCCAGATCATGATCCCACTTTGTCCTCTCCAGATGACTCTATTCTACCCTGGAATTTGCTCCGACCTTGCATGAGTCACCGTACCTCTCAGACCCTCAGTTATGGGACCTCCTTTTGAAAATTGGTGATCTATTTAATTTTACTGGTTTTTTTAATTTTGGGTACTATTAATTTAAATTTGTTTTAAGACAATTTTGAGTGTTATCTTCTACAAAATGTGTAGAAAAGACAATGTTAGAAGTAGATGAGTTGTTGAAAAACATTTCTGACTTTATTTTGAAAACAATGCCTCTACTTGGGTTCCATCCTACGGGTTGAGGATTTTTTGGCCTGTGAGGGGGCAAGCCATCATTATTTTTTAAAAGCCCTCCCAGTGATGCAAATGTGCCCATAAGGTTGAGAAGCACTTCGCAAGCCCCAAATCAGACTGTGAATGGTGGAAGCATGTCTGGATCTCCTGGCTTCTGCTCTTCTGACTATTGACTGACCACAAGTTCTGGTTTCGAAGAGGCTCTCGAAATGATTCTTTCTGTAATTCCCCCCCTTTCTCAAAAAAGGGAGGCATTAAATAAGCACACTCTTCAAGCACTTCTGTTTGTTGGTTTCTTTTTAGCTAAGGTCTCACTCTGTATAGTTCTACTCTAACCTTATGCTTGTCTTTCTTATCCCCAGTGGTCTCTTTTCTCACTGCCTTCAAAGCCGCCTCTAAAATGTAATTGTACTGCTGAATTCCTCTCTGACATCGTCCACCTTGATCAAATACTTGGTCTTGATTGTTTGTTCTTTTCAGTCTGTATGAGATTTTTCCCACCGTGGCCTGGGTGTTTATGTGATTATAAAGTACAGTGTATTCCCTTGAAGTATGAGAGGAGAATAAGATCAGGTACCCTTTTTACTTTTTGATTTGTGTATTCAGTGTTTCCTACTATTAAGGGGTAAGTCAGACCAAAATGTAATTGGAATTATGCTTCTTTTATCTCATTACCTGTTGCCATTAAATTATTTTTAAAAATTTCTTTGACATTGATGTCCTTAAGTACAGTAATTCCTGGTTCAACTTAATCATGGAATTTAATAGGTATTGAGTTCTCCTTGTCAATTGTAGTAGGATAATAGAATGAAATCTCAGTTAATAGAATTAACTAACCCAAAACAATTTTTCACTGTTCTGTGTTTTTTTTTCTTTTCAGGAATCTGTGATATTCTTCCTCAGCAACCCCACCCTTGCTTGCTGAAGACCCGCCACGCTGCTGTCAGCTGTTGGCATCAACCTGGAAAAAAGACAGCTTCAAAAATCAGGGAAATGTTCAGGAAACTCTTGGCCTACTAGATCCTCCAAAGGTGAGAACCAATCAGTTCTTTCGTATTTGGGAATCTGAAGTAGCTGTTTTGTTTTCTGAAATATACTTCTTTAAAGTAGAGTGGATAGAGGATGAGGTTATTGAAAACTCTCTAAAGAATTGGAAGTTTTTCTCTGCTAGGAGAAATTTTTAGTAGCTTTGGAGGAAATCAATTGGCTATTTTGACCAAACAGAAATTTATTTGAGATTGTATTTCTGACTTATGAAGACCTATTGAACACACACATGTACATGCTCATGCACACACACCCTTGCCTTAACAAAATCAATAACATCTCCTTCTCAGAGAAATTTCTTATATACAAGAGTGCCCCCTTATCTATAGGAAAAATGTTCCAGCGGATCCTCAGTAGATCCCTAAATCTGCAGATGGTACCAAATCCCATATATACTGTTTTTTCCTATACATACATACATACATACATACATACAAACATACCTTCTCAGGTATGTATTTAAAGGAAATGCTTAATGGCTCTTTGACAGATCTGAATGCCCAGCATCTTGTGCTTTGGGGCCATTATTAAGTAAAATGAGGGTTACTGGAACACGAGCACTGAGATATGGTGATATTTGATCTGTAACTATAATGGCTACTAAGTGACTGGCAGGCATGGGTACACGGGACGAAGGGATGAGTCACATCCAGGGAGAGACGGATGGGGATGGCGTGGGATTTCATCATGCTACTCAGAGACACGTAAAAGTTAAATCTATGAATGGTCCATTTCTGGAATTTTTGTATATGTTTTTGGACCATGGTTGACTGTAGGTAACTGAAATCGTGGAAAGCAAAACTGTGGAGGGGGGCTACTGTGTTTGGAGTGTACCTCAGCCTTCATATATACCTTACCCTTCTTTCTAGGATTGTTTTAAGGCTCAAACAATATAAACAATATGAAAGCACCTTGTAAATCCATGAAATATTATTTGTGTAAGTAAGAAAAACAACTATAATTTCTAAACAGTTATAACTCTCCAAAATATTCTTATAACCTCCAATCTGTTTACTTAAATAGTTTGATTCACTTTAATTCGATTCAGTAAACTTTGCTAAGGTTTCAAGAAGCAAAGGTGATAAGTACCTACCTTCAAGGAATATCTGTCAAATGCAAGAGACATACACATAAATCAATATGCTTAACTCCAATATGATAAAAGCATACTAAGATTACATTAAGCAATGGAAAAGGCATGAAATGGAACACGAGGCCAGAGGACTGTGTATAAAGAAGTCTTTCTGGAGGAAGTGACCCCTGAGATGGCTCTTGAGAATTGAATAGGAGTCAGCCTGCTAAAGAGCAGGGGGGTGGAGGAGGGCATTACAGACAGGAGCAGTGGGATTGGAGTATGCAACCCACCTGTGGAAATAACAAGTTGTACCAGGTATAGGATGTGTGTGTGTAAGCACTGAGGTGTTTTGAGCTCACAATCATTAGCATTGTAGGTATGTTACCCAGGAGAGAACATAGAGAAAGAGCTGGAGGTGAGCAACATTGAAAGGAGGAAGATTCATTTGCAATGATTTGGGGAGAAGATGGGAGGGCTAGAATTGGTAGAACCATAGAGGAACACAGAGAGAGAGAGATGCAAAAGAGCTAGAAGGTGTTGGATTTGGTGATAGTCTGGGCAGTGGAATTGAAACCATGTTAGGACTTGGGATTCTGAGGTATCTGACTTGGGTGACTGAGAGAATGATTTTACCATAAAGGGGATTTAGGAGGAAAGAGGACTTAACTCTTGGGGAGAAGAAAACTTTGAGGCATCTGTGTAACATTTACATAGAAATATCCATTGGCAGTCGCCAGTGTAAATGTGAAGTTTAGTGAGGTTTTAGGGCTAGAAACATTGATTTAGGAGATGCAGGCAATGGTTAAACATATTTTTTATTTTTTTATTGTTGTTTAAGTATAGTTGTCTCCATTTTCCTCTCACATCTCACCCCTCCACCTCCCACCCTCGATCCTACTCTCCTTTGGCTTTGTCCATGTGTCCTTTATACATAAAGTTGATTTCGTACTTAAGCCTTCAATATTATTTATTCATATACTTAAAAAACAACTCACCACATTCTCAATTTCCATTTCATTTTGATATTACCTATCATTTCGCCTATCTGTACTTGTTGGTCTTATTTCTTGGCATAATAAATTAAGATTTTTCCTAAGAGCATATGTGATAACTTTTTTAGTTTGATAAATGTAAATTTAAACCAGTATTTTAAAAACAGTGTAAACCCTAAAATTTAGAAGAGTTATAAGCCAGTACTATTCTCTATTTTCAGGTCTCTATTAACAGGTCACTAAGGTGGCCTGTTAAACAGAGGCTGCACTGTTTGAGGTCAAGTTTATACAAGTTAGACTTTTGAAATACATTACTCAGAGGCTTCTTTGAGGGAATGTCATGGGGAAAAATTTTTAATTCAAGTAATACTTACAATAGTACTATTTTGAGTGAATTTTATTAGATTACCATGGCCTTCCTTACCTTACTGACATTTTTAAGACCTGTTGTAGCCCTGGCTGGTGTAGCTCAGTGGATTGAGCGCGGGCCTGCAAACCAAACAATCGCGGTTTGATTCCCAGTCAGGGCACGTGCCTGGGTTGCAGGCCAGTTCCCAGCAGGGGACACACAAGAGGCAACCGTACATTGATATTTCTCCCTCTCTCCTTCCCTTCCCCTCTAAAGATAAATAAATAAAATCTTTCAAAATATTTTTAAAAAAAGACCTGTTGTAAAATTGCAAAATGCTCTTTTTTATAGTCCACTTCACTACCATCTTTCCCCCAAAAATCAAAGATCAGCTAAACTCTTACTTTCATTTTCATATACAAGAAAATAATGTGAAGCAGAAATAACTTATTTAATGGTAACAGCTGAAGCTAGAGCCCTGGTTTCTTGAAACTCATTCTACCCTTTTCACTTCATCATTTTTTCTCTTATTCCAAATCTTCATTGAACTGTAAAGTTATCTGTATGTCCTAAAATAGGAAATTGGATTAAGGAAATCCATTCACACTGATGGTGTTGGCTTTGGCTAGTCACTCTTCATTCAACAAACAGATTTTTCAGTAGTAATTTTGGCTCTGATTAAGTTTTTATTATTTTAAACTTTGCCATGTATTTCGTTTTCAGCATCTTTTATTTATCATACTGGTCATAATGAAGGATTGGGAGAGAATCAAAACCACCTATGTTTAGGATATAGTTGAAAAGGGACACCCATCCCAGCACCCATCATCACGGCAGTTCCCCCCGGTGGGCACTTTCAGTACCACTGTATCAGGAGCACTCCTGAACAGTGCAAGGACTAGCTGCACAACCCAGTGTCATGAAACATGCTATTTTTGTTTTAGTTTTACTTTCCCATTTAAATAAAAGGTAACTTTTACACATAAAAAGGCACCCAACAATTATTGTAAATAACATCTTTAAGCACAAGATAGTTCTGATTTGCTCAAATACATTACAATACCCTATGAACTTTACATATAAAGTTAAGTTTATGGAAATGTTGAGTTGGTGTAAGTTAGAATGAAGTCACATGCATGCGAGTTGTAGGTGGTCTCCAGGACAATGAATTGTTCTCTGAAATCCACAGAACGGTCAGTCACTGCCGTGAAACCGGTGGGCTGTAAATCATCAGGATGCACGTGCAAAACATGATTCACTCATCCCAGACGCTGCCAGGAACACAAGGGGTTTCCTCTCATTTCTCTCTAAAACAAGAAATACATCTCCCTGGTTTGATATTTCTTTTTTTTTTCTTCTTTTTTTTTGTGGGGGGTGGGTTCTTTTTCTGCCTCTTTCATCTCTGTCTCTGTGTCTTTTTCCTGTTTCACTTACATTCTCTGTGTGATAGATACATGCTAATATGATCTCCAGAATATAATACCCTTGACGGTTTGTGTCTATGGAAGTGGCTGTGGAAGCAGATGAGACACCCTTCGTTTGGAGAGGGGTGAGAGCTGTGGGAGGCATTGTCTGACAAGGTCCCTATAACTTGGCTGCGCTGGGCAGAATGACGACATGAACAGGGACGGACAGGTGGGGAGTCAGTGAACACAAGATGGTGTGGCTGGTATGCAGCTTTCACCACTGCTGTCTAGTGGTGGGGTCTTCTTCTGAACCATCTGACCGTGGCCGAAGTGCAGAATGCAGCAGTAATGCGGGGCCGCTCAGAGTACCATTAGGCTACAAAGTAATGAATAGAGTTTGGAGCTGCCACTTACAAGTATTAAGAATTTGAACGAGTAGTTAGGCTGCCCTCCTACCATGTGGTTAGAGCACAGAATGCTGCTGGAGGAGGATCGTTCAGGGGAAACGCCTATTAGAAAGAAGCCATAGGTGAGTTGCTAGGGGACACTTTTGAAATGGGCAGGAAAATGTGTTATCCTATGCCTTTCTGTAGTGTGGAACTTTTTAAAGAAAGGGGAGGGATATGCTGAGTCACCAACTTTTGATACAAATTCAGTCGTATTATAGAGGTCATAGACCGCGTCAGCAATTTGTGGGCCATTTTTGGTGGAGGACAATGATAATGGATTTCTAATCAGATAATGTCCTGCTTCATTTGAATTTTCACTTTCCACTGCCTTTTGTTGTTTGAATACTTTTGAAATTATTCTTGATTCAGGTTTATTATTAACTTTTTAAACTCTAGCTTCTGCACTAATATCTTGCTGCTCATGCTAAAATGAGAATGGTGACCAGAGAATTTATTTTTGCATTTGTTAATAGAATAGCAAGGCAGCATAATACGAATCAATGACTCTTCCCATTTTCCCATAATATAAGCTGGATTCGTTATCCCCTGGGGATCTATTTCAAATTCATGCCCTAATAAACCATTCTTGCTAGCTGTTGTCTTTCTTGCATTTTAAAAGCTTCTACATAATGGATAAATAGATAACTATCAATAATAAATCATTTTGATTTTAAACTTAAAAACATTTTTGATTGTTCTCATTATAAAATGGAAAATGAAACGGAATTTCCTCTTCATGATTAATTTGTGGGTTTTTTTGGCATGAACCTTCCTGAGGCAATTGTCTTTTTAATATGTTTTAGAAAATAAGATCT
>PVKM010028603.1:0-18198 GCA_004027735.1 Carollia perspicillata
AAAAAAATTGACCTTGGATGAAACTGTAATTCAAAGAACAGAAGAAAATCTTTTAAAAGATCTAATTTGTGTAGTGAGAATACATTTAAAACTATACTTTGATGTGCAGAGAAACTGTGACTTCTTTATTTTCCATAACTGAGATAATATTCTTCAAGTGTTTTCCACTCATTGGGAAGGAACAATCTCTGCTGAGTAATAAGAACTTAGATTATATTGTGTTAATAGCCTCTCTTTAGTTTAAAACTAGAATTTTCAAGTTCACACTAGGTCTGTTCCAGCTTCATCTTTTCTCCTTTCCGGTCTCCTACGTGGTATCTGAGGATTTTGCAGGACAGGAGGAAGAGGTGTGTACTTAGTACCTTGTGGGATCGTCTGTGCTCTCTGGGCTTTTCCCGCACTGTGAAACGATGGAGTCCCTAATGCCCCTAGTTGTACCTCGCTTCCCCAGCCCCCTCTGAATTTCGTGACCGGTGAGCTCAGGGTCTATTCTCATGGCTAAGTCAAGTACTGTGGTCCCATCTGGTGATTTTGTTGTGGTGGACATTGGAATATTTCAGACAGCAGTCATTGAATTTGTCCCTTTTTACTTTTTGTTTTGAAATAATTTCAGACTTACTGAAAAGTTGCAAAAATTGTACAAAATTCCCACATCCTTCACTCAGATTCCCTAAATGTCAGTATTTTACCATATTCGCTATATATCATTTCCTCTCTGAGGCAGGGGTACAATAACTTTTCTGTACTATTTTAAAATAGGTTGTACACATCATTCTCATTTATCCAAAATACTTGGTGTGCATTTGCCAAACTCAAAGATATTCTCTTCCATAACTAATAACTTTATCAAAATAAATTAATTAAGGTTAATGTGACACTATTATTTAATGTAATGACATTATTAAACTTTCATCTAATGTCCCACAAATGTCCTTGATAATAACAACAACAACAATTGTGGTTCAACATCACATATCACATTAACATAGCAAGTCTTTTTAGTCTTCTTTAATATGGAGCAATTTCTCACTCTCTTTGCCTTTTGTGATGTCACATTTAAATAATACAGAGCATTTATTTCTCTCAGTGTCTCTCAATTTGGGTTTGTCTGATTTTTCCTCATGATTGTATTCATGTTATATATTTTGGGCAGGAACACCATGAATTACTACTATTTGATTTCTACAGCAAGTAGCTACACGGTCGTTTTGTGCCTGGAAAGAAAACTGTTTGGCTTCCTAGCCAACATCATTTGCAATCTTTTCTATTTTTCACCAGGCACAAAGGAATTCAGGAAAACTTCCATGCTATATACATCATGAGTCTCCACAGAGTAAAATTCAGGCTCTTCCACTGTCTACACAGAGAAAACACCTCATTTGATCCTGAAGGAGACTTTCTCATATTTGGAAAATAAAGATAAAGATTCTTCCCTTCTTCACTTTCTTTTCCACCTAACATTCTGCCTCAGATAGAAATAAAAGAAAGAGTTGCACCCACAAAACAAATATAAAATTTAGTGATTAAAAAAGAGAACATGAAAGAATTCTTGGAAACTGAAAACATAACTGCTGAATTTAAATATGTATATACACACACACACAAAATAAAAGGGGAGTTCAAGGGCAAAGTCTAACTAATATTCCAGAAGCTAGGACAAGATGGAACATATGAAGATAATAAAAACACTATGAAGGACAAATCTAATTAACCAGTGAAGAGCCAAAAGAAAGAACAGAAAAATCTATTAATTATTCAGAGTATCAGTGAAGTGTGAGGGCAATGTAAAGACATTCTCGGACAGGAAATAAATTAGTTAATATTTTTAAACCATATCTAAAAATGTTACTTGAATATCTACAAATTTTTATAAGTCACACCCCTAGTAAATTGCCAGGGTCAAAATCAGAGACCCTAGAACAATAAGGAGGGTCCAAAAGTAGAATACTCTCCTGTTTGACCAATTTTGGGTCGCCCGTATCAGTAACAGTTGTGTCATTTTTAGGGAAGTTTCTGAGCAGTGACAATGCAGTGCCTGCATCTTGGTGTGGGCAGTAGAAACATGTACGTCTGCCCACATCCTTCTGCGTTCCACTTCATTGTCTGGTGTCGCAGCCTCTGCAAAGTGACGCGTGTCTTCCCTCCACAGCAACAACCAAAATGCCGAAGGTAAACGGAAGTTTCTGGCAAAAAGACATTTTTTAAAACTGTATAAAAAGTCATTTTCAAATATAAAGCAAATATAAGATAGTTCATCTAGCTAATAATGAAACCTCTAGCTATATAAAGTCATTTTTCACGGGCATAGGATTTCTGGGATTGTCTCAAAGCTCTCACAGAGAAAGTTGTTTGATATGATGGCACTAAGCTAGAAAACAAATATAGCTGGAAATAAACTCAAGTATAATTTTAAAAAATACATTGTTGTGGAGATTTGGAGTGTTGATAGGAAGGGGTTGTTTTTTACTTAGAATGTGTTAACATTGCACAGCGCTTGTTTTTATGCAATATTTTGCCTATCTAAATTTTATACTTGAAATGGCAAATTTAGGTGTGGCCTCATTATCAAACTTCCATCCACTTAGCTCTAATTGTTTCTCTTTAGAAGAGACAATTGTGGTAGATTATTTCAAACAAAATCCCTGACCAACAGAGGCAACTAGCAGGGTTGAAAACCATCAAAAACTTAATTGGGCCTATATTCCGGTGCTCTCTGTTAGAACTTTAAATTAGTATTTTCAAACTTGGCTACACATGCAATCACCTCAGAAATGCTTACACCTGAATCCAATATCTAGTTAATTCTTTTTAATTACCCAGGAAATAGAATTTTAAAAATAGTCCCAGTTGACAAACTTGTGAAGCCAGTCCCCGGGGCATTTACCAGTATTGCTTGTGACGGAGAGCCTGAAATAAGTTAGTAGCAGTTCGAGGTTTCAATCACTGGATGCTTCTAGGCTCCATCTATGAATCAGTTGATTTGTTGGATAAAAATCATCTAAACGATTCTTTTGCTATTCACATTGCTACCTTTACAATGCCTTATCTGAAGCTCTTACTCTGTAGTCCCAGAGTTGTGAAAATGGCTACTGTAGAGATAGAAAATTATCAAATAATAAAAGAAAAAAAGAGTACAGTATTCCAGTGCTATAAATTTCTAAACTACATTCTTGTTCAGAATAAGTTCCTCTGGTCCAGCTTGTCATGAAGGATTTAGAAATATCATGGCAACTGTTAGTTTGCATGTTATTCCTTCCTAACTGATCATTTTCTAGATTTGTGCTGTTATGGACTCATGTCCCCGCTGAAGTCATGTGTTGAAGTCCCAGTCCTCAGTACCTCATTATGTAATTGCATCACTGACCCTTGGAAAATGTAAAATGAGGTCATTAGGGTAGGCTCTGATCCAGTATGACTAGTCTCCTTATAAGAAGAGATGAGCCCTGGCTGGTGTAGCTCAGTGGATTGAGCACGGGCCTGAGAACCAAAAGATTGCGGTTACGATTCCCAGTCAGGGCACATGCTTGGGTTGTAGGCCAGTTCCCAGCAAAGGACACACGAAAGGCAACCATACATTGATATTTTACATTGATATTTCTCTTCCTCTCTCCTTCCCTTCCCCTCTAAAGATAAATAAATTAAATTAAATTTAAAAAACAAGATGACTGATTTAAAAAAGAAGAAGAGATGAGGACACAGACCCCCTGAAGACACAGGGATATGACAGCCAACTGCCAAGCCAACAAGAGAGGCCTCAGAACTAACCACCCCTGCTGACACCTTCATCTCAGACTTCTAACAGTGAGAACTGTGAAAAAATAAACATCTGTTTAACACACCGCGCGTCCCTGGTACTTCGTTAGGGCAGCCCTACCAAGCTAATGAGTGGTTCTCAGCATCGGCTGCTCAACAGAATCACCTGTAGGTAGAATAAAAATAAAAGAGTACCAGTACCAATTAAATCATAACGGGAGGAAAGGGAATGTAGGGTGGGTGGGCACTGGCTGTTTCAGAAAGGTTTCCATGTGATTTTAAATCACTGAGGACAGGCTTGTGTTTACTGACTTTTTTCTCAACAGTCTGCTGTAAAGTTGCCTAGTGAGAGAATAATGTAAAACTGATACACAACATCATCAGTCCTTTACAATCTATTCAGGTTCTGTTTGTTATTTTGGCAAGAATGTTCCTTAAATTATTTAGTATCTATTCCTCATGTCATAGAAAACAAAAGTGAATGGGTTTACATTTTTGTTATCCAATATTGAAATAAGTTTCTTCTTGTGTGGCTTGTGCAGAGAACCATTATGTATTCCATTGTAATATTTTTGAGACAAATCTTCATATGTTTCTATTTTATCAATGTCATATCATAGTCCCATAGAAAACATAAATGTCAAGACTTTAAACCATTTCATGGTTATTTTGAGGATTAGTGCCTATTGCTAATTTAAAGCTTCTAAAATTCTTTGGCTTGATTTCTTCAGAGAATGTGCTCCATCAAATCTAAAGAGAGAAAAAAGAATTCCTGAAACAGGAAAGAATACAAATAAGAAAGCTGAAGCTACAAGTAACTATGGCAGGAACGAAGTGTGCAGAAAAGCCTTTTAAAGTGTAGTTCTTTCTACACTATTTCCAAACAAGTTCTGCTGCTTGCTGCGCTAAAAATAGGAAAGGCCCGGGCCACATGTTAACGATTGTCTGCATGGTGGGAGGCTCCCCAGAATGGACCACTATAACTTGCAATAAAAATCCCCTGGAGAGCTCTGCTTGCTCCTGCTAGTCAGTCTGACATGAAAGGAGACACAGCGTTTAAGACCAGACAATCAAATGCTAGTGTGGATGGTCTGGATTCAAATCCCAGTTTTTCTTCTTAGTTTGGTGACCTTGAGCAACTTATTATTATTATTTTAATCTCTGCGTGGCTGGTGCTGCCTCGGAGATTTGTGTGTGTGTGTACTAATTAATTCAAGACAACAATAAACATGCAATGTTGGTTTCTGTCAAGCATCACCTATCACAGCTGTGTACAAATCCTGCATTCTTTTCTACCTTCCTGTGTATCACTTTGGTACTTGGCCTATATGTTTCTTTTCTATTCCACTTATTTTTCTCTTCTCACTGTGCCGTATACTGGTAATAATAGAAATTTGTGTTTTATTTGTTTGCTACTCTGCATCGGACACAGAGCAGTTTGGTTTTACCTTAATCTTCACTAGAAGTTACCCCGCTAGTATTGTGGTATCTTGACAAAGTGAAGCTCCTGCTCCTGTCATTCACAATTATCTTACTTGCCATCCATCACCTCATCTTCGAAGAAAGTAACTCTGAGATGGTTGGTGGTGAAGGTAAAGAAGGAGAATTGGAAAATGCAGTGTCAAAATGTCTAAAAGAAACAAAGAATACAGTCTCCATTTATTAAAGAACCTGTGTCTCTTTACCAAGTGGGCCCACTCAGACAGCCAACCCTCATAGTCCCTCAGTTCTTCCCACTGGATCATCCCCGATTCATCATCTCCTGAACCAGCTACACTGAAGCCCCACCCTAGGCTGTGAACAGGGTCAGCTGGTTAATTGTTACGAATTCTAATCCCTCGCAATATTTTGCTCCTTTGACTCTTGTTCTTGTTTTTAAACTAAATCTATAACATATTTAACACTTGAGCACTTTGCATGTGGAACATGATGTTATATAATAATCTTTGTTTTACATGTAACTGTTACAATGTTTCTTTTATTCCACAGAGAATTGTAATGTCTATGTCTCCTCTAGATCCCACAACACTAGCAAGCACATAAAAGGCTCAAATTAAGTTTGTTTTTGTAAGTAATTATTTGTTTAAAATGAAACATAGGTAAAAATTTTTGGTGTCATTACTTGCTATTTCTTTTAATAAGACACTATACAGAATTATTTTTTACTTGACACCATCATCCTTAAGAGATCTGGCTGTATACTGATTTGGTCATAGCCATGAGTAGAGATGAAGTTAATCCCTTATAGATGAAGGCCTACTCCAAAATTGTGAGAAAGATGATGTATTGTTTTTGAGTCACTAGTTTTATTTTATGGATATTACTATAGTGCTAGAATACACAGTAATATTAATTTGGTTGCTTACAAATTACTTGTGCAAAGAAATATTTTTTGTTTTGCTTGATCTCACTAACTGATAAAATGTAACAAGAACATGTTTCTTACATAGTTAATAATTTCATGTTTGATTTATAAATGTATTTTTGTTCAGTAGCCTGCGTGTCTTGAGTTGAATATTAAATGTAAGGCATGCATAAAAATCTGACTGCGTAGAGGAAAGAGTAGCCCAATTACTGTGAGCTTCACTGGGTGATTCATTACTTGCTTTACATATAAAGCTGGGAGGCATTTCATAATGTGTGACTTCTTAAAAGTAATAAAGTATTATGAGCTGTAAAGAAAGTAAAATTTTCATTCAGGGGAGATAAATGAATGTTCCCTGATCACAACCACAATTATTATATTGCCTTTTTCAATATATTAATTGGAATTTTCTATTCTAACTTTTACTGGAATTGTAAATGTCCATGTTCTCAAACACAAGTGGTTGGGAAATCAGGAGTCCATAAAAGGTACCCTCTGTCCCTTTAGATATACTTTCCCATTTCCTAAACTGTAAGTGTGAGTTTAATAAAGAAAAAAGTTGGCTCCTAATAATGGGCTATATTAAAAAATAGAATATTTCTTATTAAATTCAATTAAATCCTAGGGCTATAGTTACACCTGTGTTTACCTCTGCAGGGTTTTCCCATAAGTAGTATCTGCTGAAATGATATTGGAAAGTCCAAACTTGTTAATAGGATAGAATTAAACAGACCATCACAACAGAATTCTCTTAAATATATTGACCATTAGAGTTTTCCCAAGATTCGGCTGCCACCTTTTAAGTTAATCGGGGTTATTCACTGGAAAGATTAAAACACATTTATAACACAGCTTTATTCTTATTAACAACTTTTCCTAATTTCTTTGGATAACAATAGCATTAAAATTTTATATTTCTCTAGTTGTCATAGTGTGTAGACCAAACCCATGTAGACCAAAGGGAAGGAATTAAAATGACCTATGGATTTGCATACACCATAATTCAGAATGAGAGAATACTGTGGATAAACATACCTCATGTAAGGCCAGTGCAATTGTCTCCAGACTCTACACCAGAGCAAGGAGCCAAGCAGAAAATGCATGGAAGGGAGAAGAGAGAAGCAGGGTTCCAGTGAATGCCAACTATAGATAATATCTGAGAGGACTCCTCTCCAGGAAAACAGGGACTGAATGAGAGCACAAGCACTGGCAGGGCCAGAGATCTGGAGCATTAGAGCACTGGCCATGAGGAAGCTGAAAACACAAGCCCTAGAAAGTGCTTGGCATTACAAGTGCTAGCAACAGTAAGAGCAGAAGAAAGTACTTCAGCAGGGGGTGATAATCCTGGGAAGGTCAATATTAAGATGAAGGAGGGCAGGGTCAAAATATTTCACAAAAACAGAGCAAAAAATCATTTACTAAAAACACCGCTCCATAATACCAAAGGGAAAAATAATTTTGTATTAATATACTGGGTAAGATATCCAAACCCCTTCATTCATTTAATCTTAAACTATCTCCTGTCTATTGTGGGTCCAGGGAACTCCATACCTATGCAATGAACCTAAGAAAGAACTCAACTTTTATGTGAAGTTGTAAGAAGAAACTAGGAAACAAGAAACAAATCTTTTTAACAATAATTTTTAAAATCCTTTTTGTAAAACTCTTTTTTAAAAATTCTTTGAAAAATAAGAGGAAAATTCTAATGTAGTACTCTAATAAGACTTAACTATAATTGCAGATTAAGGAGCATCAGGAACTAGAAATTCAAAGTCTTAGAAAAAAATAGATAAATGTCACACAGATGAGAAATGAAATTTGAGCACAAAAATATTAAAATAAAAGATACAATCTTTTCAGATAAGAAAACTGACTTTCATGACATATAAAGAAGTATAAGAAAGGAAACCCAAGAAACCCAGAAATATCTTCTGGAGGGCAGCTCTGTTGTAGTACAGGCTTCCCCGCCAGATGAGTGTTCTAGGAACCCATCTGTAACAGTGTACCAGCTAGTAGTGTTGTGAGAGGTTGCATTTGGCTTCAGTGAATTTTTTTTGAAGACTCTTTCAATGTGTTCACCCATTTTATGATGGGTGATTTGCAAGAACACCACACTGCACTGAATGGTCAGCAGTTTTTGATCAAAACCAGCATGACCCTCCCCCAAATCCTCACCCTCCCTATTCACTCAATCTTGCCCCAGGTGACTTTTTTTCCCCCAGGATGAAAAAAAGTCCCCAAAAAGAAATGTTTTGGCCCTGGCTGGTGTAGCTCAGTGGATTGAGTACAGGCCTAAGAACCAAACAACCGCGGTTCAATTCCTAGTCAGGGCACATGCCTGGGTTGCAAGCCAGTTCCCAGCAGGGGACACACGAGAGGCAAGTATACATTGGTATTTCTCTCCCTCTCTCCTTCCCTTCCCCTCTAAAGATAAATAAATAAATAAAATCTTTAAAAAAAAGAAATGTTTTGCCGATGTGGAAAAGGTAAAACAAAAAATGGCAGAAGCACTATAGGCATCAAAATCAGTGAGTTCAAAAACTGCTTTGAGCAGTGGAAAACACATCTCGATAGGTGTATTGCATCAAATAGAGAGTAATTTGAAAGTGACTGAAGTTTAAACATGTAGGAATAAATACACAACTTTTTGTAATAAATTCTGATTTTGGGGCGTCCTCCCTCATATAGTCAAGACCAAAAATATACAGGGAATGGCACAAATAACCCCCCTTTTTATTTTAAAATCTTTTATTAGAAAATCATAAGCATGTGATTCTGTAACATAACAATATCACACTCAAACACATGATATGACACTTTAGGTGAAATGTTCAAATGAAAATATAAATTATTACACCCATATTATTACCCTACCAACCACTCTCAAGAAGGCATTATTTTTTTTAATTTTATTTATTTATTTACTTTTTAGAGAGAGGGGATGGGAAGGAGAAAGAGTGGAAGAGAAACATCAATGTGTGGTTGCCTTTCATGAGTCCCCTGGTGGGAACTGGCCTGCAACCCAGACATGTGCCCTGACTTGGAATCGAACCGCAATCGTTTGGTTCTCAGGCCTGCGCTCAATCCACTGAGCTACACAAGCCAGGGCAAGAAGGCATTACTTCTGTGGACCCTGTAATAAGTATCAGAGAGGAGAGAAGTCAAAACAGACAAGAAATTCAAGTGAAATTAAAAAGAGACACAAAGTAGAAGACAAAGTGATAGAGAACATTAGCAGAAAAACAAAACAGAAATAATCTTTAAAACTATACAATTCAAGAGCACCTCCTCAAAATAAAATATGACCTAAAGTTACATACTTCCCAAATACTTGTGACAATTAAGCTGAATGGTCAGTTCCAAGATATATATGATAAAACCATAATGTTTTAAAAATAAAGAAGCAAAAAGTTCTCCAAATCTTCAAGCAAATGTTCCGATATACTTCCCAAAAAACTCGTCATGCCAACATCTGATTTCTTGACAACCACATTACATTGAAAGCACGAGAACAATGAAGTAAAAACTTAAAAAGAATTTTGTATTGAACTAAGTTGTCCTTCAAATATAAAAGCTATAGAAAAAAATAAACTTGAAGAAGTCGGGAACATTGCACTACTGAGACCTTTCTGAGGAGTCTAGTAGAAAACAAGCTTCACCCAAATAAGAAATAACATCAGCAAAAAACTGATTGAATTTAATATTGTCAATTTAAGACTAAGAGAAATGTGGGATAAAAATGCAAAATATTATTCAAATGTCATGTCCTCATAAAGTTAAAAAAGAAAAAAAATGCATGAGAAGAGAAGAAAGTAAAAAACAGAAAATCTTACTTATTGCCATGTAGACAATAAGTGTAAGTCAAAGAATATTTTTAAACTGACAAACTAAGTGTCTGGGCCTAAACGTGGAAAGTGAGTACTAAATATTAACATAGAATACCGGTAGAGCAGAAACATAAGCCTTTTCATATGCATAAGTAATTTAATATTTTTTAAAAAAGGAATAGAACACACAGTGGAAAACATAATTAGCAGGAAATGAAATAATGTGACAGAGCTGAGAGCGAATACCGAATACAAAGCCCGTTGAGGTTCCTTCCCTCATCATCGATCCCCACTTCGCCTTCTCTTACTTCCCCGCCACCGCCCTTTCCCTCCGGCAATGAGTATACTGTGAGCTGTCTATGAGGGCTTGTTTGGTTTTTTGTTGTTGTTGTCTTATTTTGTTATTTTGCTTAATCCCTTCATCTTTTTCACCCAGCCCTGTACCACTCCCCACTGACAGCTGTCAGTCTGTTCCCTGTATCTATGAGTTTATTAGTTTGTTTTATTCATTTGATTTTATATATAAGTGAAATCACTTAGCAGAATAATCTCCAGGTTCATCCATGCTGTCACAAAGGATAAGATTTCCCTTTTTTTTTTTTTTTTACAGTGGAGTAGTATTCTTCGTGTAAATGTACCACAGGTTTTTTATCCACTCATCTACTGATGGGCACTTGGCTCCTTCCAAATCTTGGCTATTGTAAATAATGCTGCAATGAATATGGGAGTATACATAATCTTTCGAATTAGTGTTTCATATTTCTTTGGATATATTCCCAGAAGTGAATCACTGGATCAAAACACAGTTCTATTTTTAATTTTTTGAGGTATCTCCATACTGCTTTCCACAGTGGCTGCACCAGTCTGCACTCCCTTCAACAGTGCAATGAGGGTTACCTTTTCTCCACATCTCTGCCAACTCATTTGTTGACTTCTTGATGGTAGCCAATCTGACAAATGTGAGGTGGTGCCTCGTAGTGGTTTTAATTTGCATTACTCTGATGATTAGTGACATCAAACATCTTTTCATATGACTGTTGGCCATCTGTAGGTTCTCTTTTGGAGGTATCTATTCAGGTCCTTTAAACATTTTTTAATTGAATGGTTTGCTTTCCTGATGTTGAGTTGTATGTGTTCTTTATAAATTTTAGATATTAACCCCTTATCAGATGTATCATTGGCAAATTTGTTCTCATTGATGGTTTCCTTTGCTGTGCAAAAAATTTTAGTTTGATATTGTTCCATTTTTTAATTTTTTCTTTTGGTGCTCTTGCCCAAGATATATCAGAAAAATATTACTAAGAAAAATGTCCAAGATTATATTATCTATGTTTTCTTCTAGGAGTTTTATGGTTTTGAATCTTACATTTAAGTCTTTAATTGAATTTGAGTTTATTCTTGTAAATGGTGTAAGAATGTAGGCTAGTTCTATTTTTTTACATGCATCTGTTCAGTTTTTGCAACATCTTTTATTAAATACACTGTCTTTTATGCCATTGTATATTCCCTCCTTTCCCAAACACTGACCATATAAGCCTGGATTAATTCCTGGGCTCTCTATTCTGCTCCTATGTGTCTGTTTTTATGCCATTTTCATGCCGTTTTGATTAGAATGGACTTGTGTAGTTTGATATCAGATAGTGCGACTTCTCCAACTTTGTTCTTCTTTCTCAAGATTGCTGTGACTATCTGAGGTCTTTTGTGGTTTCATATAAATTGTTGGATTTTTTTGTTGTTTTAGTTCTGTGAAAGACATTGTTATTTTGATAGGAATTGAGTTGAATCTATAGATTACCTTGGGTAGTATAGACATTAAAACAAGATAAATTCTTCCTATCTGTGAACACAGTATATGCTTTTATTTATTTGTATCTTCTTCAGTTTCTTTCTTTGGTGTCTTATAATTTTCCAAGTACAAGTCTTTTACCTACTTGGTTAAATTTATTCCTAATACCTGAATGTTTTGTGCTCCAGCAATTATTTATTAAAATATTGAAAACTTACTCTTTAAACATTAAGATACTTAAAATGTTTATGCTCTTTAAAAATGTACAGAAATTCAATAATTTTGCTAATTTGCATTTTGTTGTTGATTAAGCTAGGAAAATTCAAAAGTATAAAAAAGTCCTAATTATATAATTTTCCATGTTAGAAAAGAGGAAAAATCATATCCATAGATATTAAACATACATCTGACACTTATTCAATAATGTTAATTAATAACTCTCACATTAGAAAATAGTAAAAGTCATAAAAATTGAAAATGACAAGATTAAATGTTCTCCATTTGGAGTTGACATTATAATATAGTTGGATATTAAATACTGCAAAAGATTTTTAAAATAATTTTAAGTGAAATATATTTAGTTGCAGAGTAGTTTACACAGTGTTATCTTCTGTATAAAAAGGTAGAAAATGGTGTGTTCATATTTGTTTGTTTCTGCAAAATGAAAACAGAAAGCATAAACCAAGAAATAACCCAAATGAATGAATTTGAAGGGAAGGGGAAAAGAGGGCAGGAGTGGACATGAAAGAGAGAATTTTTGAGTAAAACCTTCTAAAGAATTGTTTTGGTTTTCAAACTATAAAATTTTTACATATTTAAAAAAGAAACTACCTTCTTAAATCCTAAAATTAAAAACAAAAGGAACAAAGTAACCTAATTGAGCATTAAATTGATACAATAATCACTGAGAAAAAATTATTTTAAATTACTCATACCCTTTATATAGACTATACATTCTTAATAGAGTATATTCCAAAACAAAAAGAAGTAGAAAAAATTAGTCATGATTTTATTGTTAAAAATTATATTGCTATTATAATTTTTGAAAATGTTTCACACATGAGCTAACAGCAACTGTGTGAGGACATATGCATATCAATGTCATTAAAAATAAGGCTTTTATGTAAGAGAAGAATAAAAATAGAAAACCAAAAGAAGTATAAATGCTAATATGAAACAGAACTATGGATGTTAATATGAACTTTGGATCTTTAAATACATACTTGTTTCTCTACTGAGGGGCCTAGAAATAATAACCCACCAACAAGCACCAGCAGCACCAGACCCTGGTTTCCAAACAAAACTCAAAGTAAACCTGGATGTTCTGCTGTGACAGAAAACAAGAAAAAAGTGGGTCATTAAAGGTGCAAGAACGAATACTGTACCTAGGTTTTCAAGAACTGCCGCTGCACCCTAGTTGAAGACAGGAAGCTCATTTTTACCAAAGAAGGTGTGTAGAAAGAAAAGAAAGAGAAAGCATATTTGAAATATATTAACAATTACTGATATAAATGTATGAATATATAATCACTGCATTATACTTTTGATTTTCCTGGTTGTATTATTTTATAATAAAAAGTTAGGGAAGATTTGTAATTTTTTAAAATGGAAATTTTTGCTGCTGCAAAGACGGCACATTCTTTTTCATTTCAACCTTTATTTACTAGATACATGTAAGAATAAGGCCCTTACCAAGCATTAAGGAAGCTAGAGGAGTGCATTGGACAGTGTCCAGCATTCAAAATGCAGCCAAAGACATGACAAGCGCATTAAGACAATCTGGCTCTATTATATGAAACAATAAAATGAAATGTTTTTAGGTTACGCTTTGCAGAAATAGTTTTTTCCTGTAATGGGAATATTAAGAACAGTGCCATCACATAGTATATTTTAATACAATTCTAAATTAATGAACCAGAAGTGACTAGGTAAACTAGCGGGCAACAAAAATGCTGGGACCCTGCCCCCAAAGTCTCTCCACTTCTCCTCTGCCCTTGAGGAGTGGTTTATTTTTCACATAGCCCTATAAAATTGTATCAATTAGTAAAATATTCTTATAAATGGTAACAGGCCACCTAGGACATTTTCATCTTATTGTACACAGAAAGACAGCTTCAGACTTTTGGAGGGATTGAGAGAAAAAAAATGAGAGAGAGAGAAACTCATGGACATGGACAACTGTGTGGTGATGGCCCCAGGGGTGGGGCACAGTCGGGGGAGGGTATGGGTGAAAGAAATGGTGAGAGACGGAGATTTGACCTAGGGTGTTGAACACACAGGTTCAGTGTACAGATGATGTGTTGTGGAATAGTGTACTTGAAACCTGTACAACTTTGTTAACCAATGTCACTGTAATAAATTCAATAAAAAGGAAAAAAGAAATAAATTTCCTGACAGTAGTCTCAGACCAAAGTGCAATAATTTAAAATAGTGCAGACAACTTTAAAATTTTGAATCATGTAAGGTTGGCATATAAAGACTAAGGAGTAGCCCTGACCAGTGTGGATCAGTTGGTTTGTTGTTTTCCTGCAAAAATGAAAGGTTTCCCACTCGATTCCCAGTCAGGGCACACACCCAGCTTACATCTCCGATGGGGCAGGTGTGAGAGGGGACTATTCGTTGTTTGTCTCACACATCAATGTTTCTCTTCCTCTCTTTCTCTCTCCTTTACCTTCTCTCTAAAAAGAAGTAAATGAAATCTTTATAGACTAAGGAGTACATTCAAATGCAAGCCTTCATTTATGCAGAAATCTTTTCAGTATACTCATCTCAGAAAACTTCCCATTTCATCAAAAGTCACGTTTGCATACACATTGTAATGCAAATACAATGACATCATTTTTGAGCAGGTCTCTAAATTAATTTTATGTTTTCAATATAACGGTTCATTTCCTAGCTTGCTTATAATAATGTGGTTTCTAGGTATGGGCAAATGCAAAGGTATTGTTATAGAAATTGTCATCATTCATGTCACTAAATAAAAGACACATTGAAGGATTGTTGCTGTGTGTTTTTAATTGTCTTGTTCATCAACAACTACTAAAATTGATAGTACCTTAAATTCTGTTAGCCTCAAAAATTTGTTTTTAAGAACTGTAGCTACATTATTTTCAACTCAGTTATTCTGGGAACTCAATCCATGTAATAATTACTCAACTCTGAGTAATTATTTTGTTTGTTTGTTTTTGTGTAATTTGCTTGTATCCACACTCTAAAATACTGATAAGTTTATGAAAGTATTTCTTGACTAAAGAAAGAAATGAAGAACATACAAATACATATTGGACTGGCCAAAGAGTTTCTCTTTTTTTTCTGTATGATGTGGTTCTAGTAGCACTTAGTTGTCTTTAACTTCATTTGAAATAATTTTGTTAGATTGTATTGTGACAGCTGTCATATTAGCGTGCACTTAAAAAACATCAAAATTAGTGAATTTTTGTGCAGCCATTTTAATATTAAAGATAGAAGAAAATACGCAACATTTTAGTGCTTTATGCTTTATTATTTTAAGAAAGCTAAAAACACAGTTGAAATGCAAAAAAAAAAAATTGGGCAGTACATGGAGAAAGTGCTGTGACTAATCAAACATGTCAAAAGTAATTTGCAAAGTTTCTTGGTACCATTGCTATTTTGGCTAAATAATTCTTTGCTGCGGGGCTGTCTTATGCACTGGAAGATGTTTAGCAGCTCCCCTGGCCTCTACCCTCCAGAAGTCAATAGCAGGAAATAGCTGACATATTCAAAATATCCAAATCAATAAAGTTATTGGTGAAAATGAAAAATATGTCTTTTGTTGTATGGGAAAAAAGCATTCAGACTTTTTGGCCAACCCAATATTATGCACTTATCGCTGCCCTTTGCTAGGGTCTGTAAAAAACACAAAAAGAGACTTTACTCTTTACCCTCCCTTAGAGGTTACTGTCTGCCTACAGTTAAGTTGCTTGTACCCTTTAACCAAGAATGGAAATTCCAAAGGCCATGGTGACCTGTTGTGGCTTCTGGTAGTGTTTACACTACAAGGAAACACTACGAATCAGAGTGTTTTATTTGAAGGGAAAATTTATCAGCACCCTGAATGTCAGGAAGCTCTTACTGAAATTTATGTTGCTGAAATCAGTCTCGTAGTAATTATAGCAGCCAACATTTATTGAGTTTTTATTTATCTGTTAGCACTGTGCTAAGCATATTGCATGTATCAGCTCATTTAAGTCTCACGATCCATAAAGCATTAGGCTCCAAGTCACACAGCTGGTAAGTGATAGAACTCAGACGAAAGCCAAGAGGTGTGACTATAGATACTTCGCTCAGGGATGCCCTGCTGCAGTCACTGGGTTTATTTCAGGGAGGCAAAACAGTTTCATTTCTACCATCTTCTGCGCCTAGCATAGAATTATTCAAATAGTAGGGAATCAACATGTACTCGTTGATGAATCAACATCACATGGGTCTATGTTACTCCTTTGTCTTTGTTAAGGCCAAACTGTCTTCCAAAGTGGTTGCACCATTTCGTAGTGGTTGCACAAGCAATATGAGAGGTCTTGTTGCTACTCATCCCAGCTCACATTTGGTGTCACTGTTCTGGATTTTGGATATTCTATTAGGTATGTAGTGGTATCTGATTTGTTTTAATTTGCATTTCCCCGGTAATATATGGCATGAGTCTTTTAAAATGCCTACTTGCCATCTGTATCTTTTTTTCATGAGGTGTCTCTTAAGAACTCTGGCCTATTTTTAAATTGGATTGTTACTTATTATTGACTTTCAAGAGTTCCTTGTATATTTTGGATAACAGTCCTTTGTCAGATGCCTCTTTTGCATATGTCTTCATCTAGTCTCTGGCTTGTCTTTTTATTCTCTTGACAGTGTCTCTCCCAGAGTGGGTGGTTTAATTTTAATGAAGTCCAGTTTTTCAATTCTTTCTTTCCTGGATTGTAGCATTGGTGTTACATCTAAAAAGTTATTCCAAACTCAAGGTCATCTAGATTTTCTCCTATGTACTATTTTAGGAGTTTTACAGTTTTGCATTTTACATTTAGTTTTGTGATACATTTTGGGTTAATATTCAGGAAGGATGCTAAGGTCTGTATCTAGGGTTTGGGGTTTTTTTGTTTTTTTGCACATGAATATCCAGTTATTCCGCATTATTTGTTAAAAAGACTCTCTTTGCTCCATTGTATTGTCTTTACTCCTTTATTGAAAACAGGCGACCACACTTATCTGTGTGAGTCTATTTCCAGGCTCTGTATTCTGTTCCATGAGTCTACGTATCTGTGTTTTCTTCACAGTGTGGATTACTATAGCTTTATATATAGTAAGTTTTGAAATCAGTTGGTGTCAGTCTTCCAACAGTGTTCTTCAAAGTTATAGTGGCCATTCTGGGTCTTTTGTCTAAGAACTTGAGAATCAGTTTGTAAATATATACAAAATATCTTGTTGGGGTTTTGATTAAGATTGCATTAAATCTATAAAACCAGTTTGGAGGAACTGGCATCTTGACAATGTGGCATCTTTTTTATCTATGGACATGGAATATTGCTACATTTAGCTGTTTTTTATTTTTTTTATAATAGCTTTATAGTTTTCTCATAAATTATGTATGTATTTTGTTAAATTTATACTTATGTATTTCATTTTATTGCAATGAGTAACAGTGGTATCATGTTTAATTGTGAATTCCACTTATAAATTGCTGGTATAGAGGAAAATAATTGAATTTTGTATATTAACTTTATATTTTATAACTGTGCTATAATCCTTCAGTTCCAGGAGTTCATTTACTCTTGTTGTTGACTCTTCTGATTTTGTATAGAGATGAGCATGTCACCTGTACACAAAAAACATGTTACTTTTTCTGTTCCCAGTCTGTAGATCTTTCACTTAGCTTTCTTATCTTACTGCATTACCTAGGACTTCCACTGCAGTGTTGAACAGCATTGGTGAGAAGAGACATCCTTAGCTTCTTCCTGGTATTAGCTGGAAAGCTTTGAGTTTCTCATTAAATATGATGCTGGCTGCAGTTTTTTTGTGGATATTCTTTTTCAAGTTGAGGAAGATGCCCTGTATTTCTAGCTTACTGAAAGTTTTTATCATAAATATGTGTTGGGTTTGTAAATGCTTTCCCTGCATTTATTAATGTGATGATGTGATTTTTCTTCATCATATTCATTACACTTAAAAAAATTTAGTGGTTGCTGTATAGTTTGTAATATACGTTTATAGTTAATTCAAGTATACTTTTAAGTAATACCATGCCAGTTCATGGGTAGTATAGTAACTTATAATGACAAAATAATACTAATTCCTTTATCTCACCATTTTTATTATTGCTGTCATTTCACTCCTCTATGAGGATATAAATATACATATGTCAACAAAAGAACATTCAAACCTGTAAGAATTTTTTTTAGTCTATTTGAGCCAAACCGAGGATAATTTCTGGAAAGAAAAATCTCAGTGGACTGAGAGAA
>PVKM010028604.1:0-18181 GCA_004027735.1 Carollia perspicillata
GAGACAAAAAAAAAAATGGCCCAAATGAAAGAACAGATCAAAGATCCAGAAAAAATACAACTAAGTAATGAAGAGATAGCCAACCTGTCAGATGCAGAGTTCAAAACACTGGTGATGAGGATTCTCATAGAAATGGTTGAGTGTGGTCACAAAATAGAGGAAAAAAGTGAAGGCTATGAAAAGTGAAATAAAGGAAAATGTACAGGGAACCAATAATGAAGGGAAGGAAAGCAGGACTCAAATCAACAGTCTAGACCAGAAGGAAGAAATAAACATTCAATCGGAACAGAAAGAAGAAACTAGAACTCAAAAAAAAAAAAAGAGAGAGAGAGAGGCTTAGGAACCTCCAGAACAAATTTAAACATTCCAACATCAGAATCACAGGGGTGTCAGAAGGAAAAGAAGAAGAGCAAGAAATGGAAAACTTATTTGAAAAAATAATGGAGAACTTCCCCAATCTGGCAAAGGAAACAGACTTCCAGAAGTCTGGGAAACTCAGAGAGTCCCCAAAAAAATTGAACCCAAGGAAGCACACACCATGACACATCATAATTACATTACCCAAGATTAAAGAGGAGAGAATCTCGAAAGCAGCAAGAGAAAAGGAGACAGTTACCTACAAAGGAGTTCCCATAAGACTGTCAGCTGATTTCTCCAAAGAAACCTTACAAGCAAGAAGGGACTGGAAAGAGGTATTCCAAGTCATGAAAGGCAAGGACCCACATCCATGGTTACTCTATCCAGCAAAGCTATCATTTAGAATGCAAGGGCAGATGAAGTGCTTCCAAGATAAGGTAAACTCAAAGGAGTTCATCATCACCAAGCCCTTATTATATGAAATGTTAAAGGGACTTATCTAAGAAAAAGAAGATAAAAGCTATGAACAGTAACTCATAATTATTAACAACCGAACCTACAAAACAAAAACAAAAATGAACTAAGCAAACAACTAGAAAAGGAACAGATTAACAGAAATAGAGATCACATGGAGGGTTATCAGCAGGGAGAAGGAGGGGGAGAATGGTTGACAAGGTACAAGGAACAAGAAGCATAAATGGTAGGTACAAAATAGATGGGGGAAGGTTAAGAATAGTAAGGGAAATGAAGAAGCCAAAGAACTTATATGTATGATCCATGGACATGAACTAAGGTGGGGGAATGATGGTAGGAGAGGCGTACAAGGCAGAGGGGAATAAAGGGGAGAAAAAAATGGGACAACTGTAATAGCATAATCAGTAAAATATATTTTTAAAAAACTATGAACAATAAAATAGCAAAAATACGTATCTATCAACAATGGAATCTAAAAAAACTAAGCAAACAAGAACAGAGGCAGAACCATGGATATGGAGAACATTTTTATGGTTGCCAGAAGGCAGGGACATGTGGGGGAATGTGTGAAGAGATCAGGGAATTAAGACATACAAATAGGTAGTTACAGAATAGCCATCGGGATGACAAGTATGGTATAGGAAACAGTAGTCACAGACATGAACAATGGGGTAGGATTGCCTGAGGGAGTGGGGGGGGGCGCTTGGTAAAGGGGTCAAGGGAGGAAAAATTGGGACAACTGTAATAGCATAAGCAATAAAATATAATTAAAAACAACAATAACAACAAAAAAACAAGATATACCATGCAAAACAATAACCAGTACGAGCAGAGTGGCTACACTGCTATTAGACAAAATAGACTTGAAATTAAAAAAGGTTTCAAGAGCCCTGGCTGGTTTGGCTCAGTGGATTGAGTGCCAGCCTGTAAACAAAAGGGCCACCAGTTGGATTCCCAGTCAGGGCACATGTCTGGGTTGCAGGCCAGGTCCCCAATAGGGGGTGCATGAGAGGCAACCACACAGTGATGTTTCTCTCCCTTTTTCTCTCTCCCTTGCCCTCTGTCTAAAAATAAATAAATACATAAATTTTTAAAAACAGTTTAAAGAGACAAAGAATGACATTCTATACATTTTTTTAAAGATTTTATTCACTTATCTTTAGAGGGGAAGGGAAGGAGAAATGGAGAGAAACATCAATGTATGGTTGCCTCTCGTGCATCCCCTGCTGGGAACTGGCCTGCAACCCAGGCATGTGCCCTGACTGGGAATCGAACCGCGATTGTTTGGTTCGCAGGCTCGTGCTCAATCTACTGAGCTACACCAGCCAGGGCACATTCTATACATTTTTAAAAGGCTCCATACAGCAATAAGCTGTAACAATTATAAATATTTACAAACCTAATGACAGGCCAGCAAAATACATAAAGCAAAACCTGACAAAGTAGAAGGGAGAAATAGACAGTAATAGTTGGAGACTTCAACTTCCCACTCACAATGGCTAGAAAAACCAGACAGAAGATGGGGAATAGAGGATTTAATAAAGAAACCACTTAGATCTAACAAACCGATACAAAACACTCTACCCCAAACAGTACCATATACATACATTCTCCTAAAGTGTATTTGGAAGATTTTCTAGGATACACTATGTTAAGCCACAAACAAAGTCACCATATATTCTAAAACATTAATTTTATACTAAGTATCTTTTCTGATCCCAACACGATAAAGTTAGAAATCAGTAACAGAAGGAAAATTGACAAAAGTTTTAGAAATTAACCAGTACACTTTTAAACAGCTAATATATCAAAGGAGAAATGAAAATAATTACAAAATACTTAGAAACAAATATAAACAAAGACACATATCAAAACTTATGTGATACAGCAAAAGCAGTGCTGAGGCAGAAATTTATAGTTAGAAACACTTAAAAAAAATTATACCAAAACCAGACACAGACAGTACAAAAATAAAAAAAAATTACAGGCCAATATCCCTGATGAACATAGATGCAAAAATTCTCAATAAAATATTAGCAAACTGAATTCAACAACACATTTCAAGGATCAGACACCATTATGAAGTGGGATTTACTCCAGGGATCCAAGCCATGGATCAATACCTGCAAATCAATCAACATAATGTATGTTACCATAATGACAAATAAAAATTATATGATTGTAGCTCAGTGGATTGAGTGCATGCTGCCAACTAAGGGGTCGCTGGTTCAATTCCCAGTCAGGGCACATGCGTGGGTTGCGGGCCAGGTCCCCACTGGGGGCCACATGAGAGGAAACCACACATTGATATTTCTTTCTCCCACCCTTCCCTCTCTCTAAAAATAAATAAATAAAAATCTTTACCACTTCCACTGCATATCCTACAGCAAAAAATAAAATAACCAGTGTTGGTGAAGATGTAGAACAATTGCCCTGGCTGGTTTAGCTCAGTGGATTGAGCGAGGGCCTACAAACCAACCTGACCAAGGGTCACTGGTTCAATTCCCAGAAAGGGCACGTGCCTGGGTTGTGGGGCCAAGTCCCCAGTAGGAGGCATGTGAGAGGCAACCACACACTGATGTTTCCCTCTCTCCTTCCCTTCCTCTCTCTTGAAAAATGAACAAATAAAAATATTTTTAATTATATGATCATCTCAGTAGAAGCAGAAAGCATTTGACAAAATACAACATCTGTTTATGATAAAAACTTTCAACAAAGTGGGACTAGAGGGAACATATTTCAATATAATAAAGAGTATATATGACAAACCCACAGCTAACATCATACTCAATGGTGAAAAGCTAAAAGCTC
This sequence comes from Carollia perspicillata, assembly GCA_004027735.1. Classification (NCBI taxonomy): domain Eukaryota; kingdom Metazoa; phylum Chordata; class Mammalia; order Chiroptera; family Phyllostomidae; genus Carollia; species Carollia perspicillata. Next base: position 3,643 of record PVKM010028604.1, read on the forward strand.
TTCCCTTACGATCAGGAACAAGACATGGTTGCCCACTCTTATTCAACATAGAATTGGAAGTCTTTGTTACAGTAATCAGACCAAAAAAAAAAGAGAATGCAACCAAACTGGAAAGAAGCAAAATTGTCACTGTTACAGATGACATGATACTATATATAAAAATACCCTAAAGAGTCACCAAAAACAAACAAAAAAACTACCAGACTAATAAATGAAAGTTACAGGATAAAAAATGAATACACAGCAACCAGTGGCATGTCTATACACTAATAACAAATTACCAGGAAAAAAGATTAAGAATACAATCCCATTTACAAAGACATGCTGTACTCTGAAAACTTGAAGACATTACTAAAAGAAACTGAAGATGGCACAAACAAATAACAGGTATACCATACTTGTGAACTGGAAGCATTAGTTTTTTAGATGTTCATACTGCCCTCAAACTGCCCAAAGCAATATACAGATTCAGTGCAATCCCTATCAAAATACCAATGGCATTCTTCACAGAATTAGAACAAATAATCCTAAAATTTACATAAACTCACAAAGACCCAGAATTAGTCAAAGCAATCTTGAGTAAGAACATAGTTGGAGGTATTATGATCCCTGATTTCAAGGAATACTACAAAGTTATATAATCGAAACAGTATGATACTGGCACAAAAACAGACACACAGTTCAATGAAATAGCACAGCAAGTCCAGAAATTAACCCACACTCATATGGTTAAGTAAGCTATGAAAAATGAGGCATGAATATACCATGGAGAAAAGATGGTCTCTTCGATAAATGGTGCTGGGGAAACTGGACAGCTACGTGAAAAAAAAAAAAAGAAACCAGACCACTTTCTTATAGCATACACAAAAATATTTAAATGTAAGACCTGAAAACATAAAATTCCTAGAAGAAAAAAAGGCATTAGATGCTTTGGCATCAGTCTTAGCAATATTTTTTTGGTATGTTTCCTCAGGTAAGGGCAACAAAAACAAAAATGAACAAATGTAACTACATCAAACTAAGAAGCTTTTGCTCAAGGAGGAAACCATTAACAAAATGGAAAAACAATCTCCTGAATGGGAAAAGATACTTACAAAATCATATATTCAGTAAAAGTTTAATATCCAAATCATAGTAACTCATACAACTGAACATCCAAAAAAAATCCCCACAAACAATCCAATTTAAAAAATGTGCAGCCCTGGCTGGTGTATCTCAGTGGATTGAGCGTGGGCTGTGAGCCAAGGGGTCGTGGTTCGATTCCCAGTCAGGACATATGCCTGGGTTGTGGGCCAGGTCCCCAGTGGGGGCCATGCAAGAGGCAACCACACACTGATGTTTCTCTCCCTCTCTTTCTCCTTCCCTTCTCCTCTCTCTAAAAATAAAGAAATAAAAAAAAATGTGCAGAGGATCTGAATAGACATTTCTATAAAGGTATACACATGGCCAAAAGACATATGAAAAGATGCTCCATATCACTAAGTACCAGGGAAATGCAAATCAATACCATAAGGTATCACCTCACACCTATCAGAATGGCTATAATCAAAAGGTCAACAGAAAACAAGTATTGGTGAGGATGTGAGAAAAGGGAATCCTCCTGCACTGCTGATGGGAGTGTAAACTGGTGCAACCACTATGAAAAACAGTATAGGGGTTCCTCAAAAATTTTAAAATAGAACTACTATATGACCCATCACTTCGGGATATATACCCAAAAGAATCAAAAGCAGGATTTTAAAGAGATATTTGTACAACCATGTTCACAGCAGCATTTATTCACAGTAACTAAAACTTGGAAGAAACCCAAGTGTCCTTTGATGGGAAAATAGATAAACAAAATGTGGTATATACATACATATTATACAATGGAATATTATTCGGCTTTTAAAAGGATAAAATTATACAGTATGTTACAATGTATATGAAACTTAAGGACACTGTGCTAACTGATATAAGCCAGTCACTAAAACACAAATACTGTATGATGTTACTTATATGAGGTGCTTAACAGTAGTCAAAATCAGAAACACAAAAAGTATAATAGTTATTACCAGGGCCTGGGGTCAGAGGAAATGGAGAGTTGTTTGTTTAATGGAAACAGAGTTTCAGCCTTACAATATGAAAAGAGTTATGAGGACAGATGGTAATGGTGGTTGCATAACAATATGAATGTATTTAACATCAATGAACTGTGTATTTAAAAATGGTTAAGATGGTAAATTTTATCTTACTTGTATTTTTCCACAGTAGAAAAAAAAAGGAAGGAAATACTGCCATTTGCAACAACATAGATGAACCTGCAGCCTTTGGCTAAGTGAAACAAGCCAGACACGGAAAAACAAATAGTGCATGATCTTATTTATTGAGCAATCTAGAATAGTCAACTCAGAGAGGCAGAGTAGAATAGTGGTTGCTAGGGTCTGGGGAGAAAGGGAAACAAGGATGTATTAGTCAAAGGGTATAAAGTTTCAGTCATATAAGACGTAAATCCTAGACATCTACACTACACAGTATAGTGTCTATAGTTAACAATAATGTACACTTAATCACTTCTCGGCCTTTTGGGTAAGATTGAGTAGTATTGGACACTTAAAATTTACTTAAGTGTTCTATCACCAAAAAAAGGTCACAGCAATCTATACCAATGCTACAAGGCAATTTAAAAAATGAGATGCATATCTAAAATTCATTCCTGAATATCTATGCCTCATGACTGCTTGCGATTGCATTTAGTCCAAAAGCAAATTCTAGAAATTTTAGTGAGGTTTTACAAGAAATTAAAAGATGACCTATGTGCTCAAGTTTCCACTCGACCTTAGGCAAACTCATTTTCCGCAAGCCATTCAACTCAGAAAAAAATTAAGCTTATGGGTCTGGACTTCTGAGAAATGCAGGAAATGTTTTAAAACAAGCTTTCTGACATTGGAAAAAAAACAAACTTTCTGACATTGGAATCAAAGGAATGATTCCATTATTCATAAAGGACTCTGAAAAGTATTTGAAAAACAATTTAGACCTCAATCTATATAAACAAAATTCTAAAATCCAATTCAAAAGCAGGTAATGTCAAAGACAAAATTATGGCATCAGCTCTAACCTTGTAACTCTGTATCTTTCCTCTACCAGAAGCCAACACTCTATGACTCAAAGAAGCCACATTTTTTCCCCAAGAGCCTCCACAGAACATACTCAACCAACATTGCTGACCAAAAGATTATCACAAGAGTTGCAAAACACAAAACAAATTCTGCTATCACCTTCAGCCACTGACTCTCAGCCAGTCCTCAAGACATGAGGTTGAAATCATGATTACTGCACAAGCACAAAAAGGGAAATTCCAAACCTAGGGTACAGATCCAGTTCTGGTTTATTCACTGGTGCAGTCAAAAAAGAAAATGGTTTGTTCATAAGCTGACAACAATAATTCTTACCCTCCAATTCCGAATTCGTTTGAGCCTGTTGGGCGTTTTCTCTAGAATCTGTAGAAATTCATGTGTCAGTTCTACAAATGAAATAGGACATTTAAGAAAAACTTACAAAAGAGGCAGAAGTAATGAAACAAGAATAACCTCAACTATTTTCATCTGAATCAAGTCACCTTAGGCCAGATAGTGACAGATCAAGTGCCCTTACTCTAAAACTTACCATCTAAAAGTTCCAAGGTCACAGTGGCGTCAACATACTCCCACCAGTGCTTCCCATCAGTTGAGACTGGGATCTCCCAGTTGGACCACTTGCAAGCCAGATGAATGCAGACACAGGCCACTACAGGAGGTGTGTACTGCAGGCTAAATGTGGTCAAATGCAGGCTGACATCAGAGGAAAGGAAACAAGAGAGTATCATGAGCTCTCAATTCTGAACCCAAAGTTAAAACTCTCCATTATTTAAAAAAGAAAAAAAAAAAAAAAGAGTAAAAAAACACTGGCAAGCTAGAAGGGTAAGAAATATCCAGTGCTCTGATCCAGCACTAAACATTACTTTCTATTAACCCACCTGCTCAGTTAATATTTATAAATTTTCTGACTACACATCATTCAATCCACATAACTGACAGACAAAAAAACAAAAAAATTAAAACAAACTGGGTACTCAGTTTTTTAAAACAAGGATCAATTATTCTGAGACTAAGCTCAGAACTTAAGGAAAATGATAAAAATTTTGATATATATAATCCCTAAAATCAAATACTTAAGGGAAATACCCTAAAAATTATCTTGTCTCTTGTCAATCATATGTCTGGGCTATTGAAATAATAGACAATCACTCTCAAGTATGAATATGCCTAACTGATGGTTTATTTTTAAATTTCTCCTATCAGTCTATTAAAATGAACTTCTTAGCCCTGACAGTCATTAGGAATATCTTTGGTTTCCAAGAACAACCAACAGATTGTAAATGAGAATGAGCAAGTCATTTGGTAATACAAGTTATGTATTAATTTTTTCTTTAAAAAGGGAAGAAGAAAAAGTATTACAACTTTTTACACATATACATGTCCATTTATCTGGGAGTATGGGAAAAACAAGGAGTCTTTTAATATATCCTATACTGCCCTCACTGGTGTGGCTCAGTGGATTGTGTGTCAGCCTGTGAACCAAAAGGTTGCGGTTTGATTCCCAGTCAGGGCACATGCCTGGGTTGCAGGCTAGGTTGCATTTCTGTCAATGAATTCCAAGTTTACCAACTTTCAGAACCATGCTTTTGGATATTTTAAAGCTAAGTGACGTGCAGAATTAAATAGGTTATCAATAGGCAGGAAAAGATTACATCACCTTAACAAAAAAGCACCATGGAAACTTAAAGCAGAACATGAAAACTGCATAAAAGTCAACATTTACCGTAGAATTGTCTGTAAGATACTGTATGAAAGATCCATGCCTGGGTTTTTCAGTTCTAGTTTACTAAATGCCAGACATCTTTCCATATGACCCTCAAAAAGTGACAATCACAACCCAAGTAAAATCCTATCCCAAAAATATACAGGAAAAATATTAAGATATAAACCTGTTGGTTGCCATGAAGTAAGAAGTCTGTGCCAAGTCCTTGCTTGCTGGAGGACAAAAGAGGTGAAGGGGAAGGAAAAATTATTAGTTCCATTTATTCTCAACAATAAATTAATAAGCATTTAATATGTGCAAGGTAGAGACTATAGTGGTAAATGAGGCTGGCATGGTCCCTGACCATCTGAAGTTTACATTCTTACCAAAGAAAGATAAGCAATTTTTAATTTTTAACAAATGGATTGCTTACAGACCTAAGGGCTCAAGCTTTATCCTGTGTACCGAGTATCTGACACTTGTTTAAAATGCATCATGGGCATCCTCCTTAGAGTTTGACTCAGATTCTGTTGGGAGAAGGACGTAAGCATTTTTAAAAGTAACCCCGACATTCTGATGCATGGGTGCACTGAGAAATACTAAATTAGGGGACAAACTAATTTGGAGGCAAGATCAGAATCCAAAAGACCTTGGTATGTTTGGAAAAAGTGATTTGTGGTTTGTTTCTTTGTTTTAAGTTTTAAATTGAGCAACCCCTGACTTAATCCTAACATAATCAAGTAACAAAATATTTAATATATTACCAAAAGAAAGTTCCTTCTTCCAAAACAAAACAAATGCTCTGGCTGACAGAGCAATTTTTAATCTCCCCTAGATTAAATATTAGTATAAATCCATCTCTGTTTAAGCTATCCTTGCTCAATGTAAACCATTTAATGCTTTCAAAATATAAGGAACTCAGAAAACTTTTGGAATTTTCAGATAAAATACACATGAGCAAAATTCAAAATAAGACCAATTTTCAGTTTGTTCTACAAAAAGGCACTGAAATGCATGATGGTGTATTGATAGTCTTGATACAACTATTTAAACTGAGTGATAGAAACCAGGTGTCATACAATTATAGCTACTAAAATTAAATTAAAATAAAAAGAAAGTTCTGCCAAAGGATTGCCAATCATGGGAACGAATTCAAATAATTTCTAAATGATCCTCTGGTGGTCTTTAAGAATGTCTAGGACAATCAACCCTAGCATCAAATTAAGATCACCGACTCCCAAGACATCCTTAAAATTGTTGTTAGTTATAATTTAGTGATTTTTCAAAGTCTGCCCCCAGCTTTGCCAAACATTCTCAAGAAGGTCACTCTCTTTAAATGGAGATCACCTAAACACATTAATTAGCAGCTGTGTTATGAATTTATCCACAGCAATCACAGCCTCTAAATGGTAAAACAATTCAAGAGTACCATTTCAAGCTGGGATTCCTTACCTCGAACAAGTTGAGTGCACTTTACCACATGTGTATGTGGGTGATCAATTGTTAGTTCAAAGCCTAAAAAAAAGTAACTGGTTAACAAGCTAAAGCACTCCAGGTATTTTATACATCTTTTATCTGAGTCATCATTAAAGGCCTCCCTCATTTTCATATCTCAAAATTGCTGTTCAGAGGCTGAGTCACACAAAGTATGCAGCATGCTCTTGTCTAAGAAATATTATCTCCAAAGCTGCTTGTACTTTGAGCTAGAAGGTACCACACAGATAATAAAGGTAATGCAGTCTCAAGATCCCTGAAAACCAATAACCTCTCAACACAAAACAGTGTACATGAATTCTCCCACCTACACTGTTCTAAACTGATTACCAATTTAAAAATAAATGCTATTATTTAAATATGATGACAGACTATAAAAATCCATGGAAGGAAAAAAGCTCTTTAAATAGTTTCTACCATTAGTTATTAAAATTAAATACTGCCAAACCTTAAAAAGCAAATCATAAATCCCAGGATGGAAATAAAAAAAGATTCTGCTATTTCCAAGGTCAGCTGTGCCTTCATTTTTTCTTCAGTATAGACCACAGTAAAACTGAACTCTATAACCTCTAAATTTGCAAACCTTTCCAAGAGATTTTCCTCCTGCTTCCTATTTTGCAAATTTTAAAAACTGAATCATATTACATGTATATTTCTTTAATATTTTAAAGGGAAAGAAACTTACCTAAAGTCTGCAGAATTATGCTTTCTAATATCACCAGATCTTGAACTTGTTGCAGGTAAGCCTGCAGGTAAGAAGAGACAGAAGGAACAATATATAAAGTATAAGCAACTCTAACAACCCTTTCCAGAGAAACCAAAGCCACGAAAGGTGGGGATGGAGTTATGAAGTAGAATAGAAACTGAAATTAATCTTTATCCCTAATGCAGTAGATTCTCCTTTTAAATGAGGAGGAAAAAAAAGGTGGTGTACCAAGATAAAACACTTTATTCATAAATAGATACAGAAAAAGCACCTCAGATTTGGTTCATTTTCAGAGTGACAGTTTAGGTTTTAAAGTTCATTTGATATAGATACAAGAAAATTAAAAAATATCTCTTCTTAAACATAATGAAAGAACATTTGCAGAGTCTTCCTACAGGCAATTGTAGGCAGTCTCAAACATCTGACTCCCATTAAAACTCCCCCTTTGGGCCATGGCTGGTGTGGCTCAGTGAATTGCTGGCCTGCAAACCAAAGGTCACTGGTTCGATTCCCAGTCAGGGAGCATGCCTGGGTTGCAGGACAGATCCCCAGTGAGGGGCGTGCAAGAGGCAGCCACACACTGATGTTTCTCTCTCTCCCTCTCTTTCTCCTTCCCTTCCCCTCTCTCTATAAATAAAATCCAAAAAAAAACCCAAAAAAACACATAAAACTTCCCCTTTGGGATAATGCTAGATTTCCAAAAATTTATAGGAGAGTTCAAAGAAGAAGGAAAAACATTAATAATGTAAACTACTTCATTATAATGTTTTAATATTGATTATATGCTGAAATAATATTTATGACTAAATAAAATATATTATTATAGAAAATACATTAAAATTTTACTTTTTTAAGTTGAAGATTTTAAATGAAATGACAATTTTTTAAATTATGTCCTGTCAAGTGTGGGTCAGTGTGTTACACACCGTCCCATGAACGTAAAGATCACTGGTTTGATTCCCTGTCAGGGCACATGACTGGGATGCAGGTCAGGTCCCCAGTTGAAGGTGTGCAAGAGGCAATTGATCAATGTTTCTCTCAAACATCGATGTTTCCCTCTTGCTCTGTCTCCCTCCCCTCCCCATTCTCTAAAGATAAATAAAATCTTAAAAAGAAATTTGTTTTTTAAATCCCACATGACTCCCCTTATATTTCCATTGGACAGCACTGGTCTAGAACTCTAGGAGAATGAGACTTAGGTCAGGACTTAAGAGACTTTGTTAGTTAACATTCATGATCTTTAGTAAGTCCAATAAGGACTTCAACTATGCTAGTTCTCTGCTCCATACAGTAAAGAAAATTCTTTCTCTAATCACCTCACAAGGAATTGAGTCTCAGGTGAGAAATTATGTAAATATTCTTCAGAGAAGGAAAAAAAACGCAGGAAATCTTGTTTCATTTTGTTAAAATAAAATTGTTTTATTTGGCCAATTCTATAGACCAGTGATTTTTAGTAATCAATCTCAAACCTAAATGAAAGTCCAGAGCAATAATTATTTTCGAGAGCTACTAGTATAGCCCAGAGAGAACATGAAGGAAGTCAAGACAAATGCCAAGCAAAACACTTAATCCACATAATTAGGGTTTATTATCAACACACACACACAATAAATACCTCCCCCAAAGAGCCCACTTTCTCCATTTGATCAGTAGAACACACAATTCTATTTATCTATTTGATAAAGAATGACTCACGCATTCACTGTAAGAGACTTAATCTATAATTTTTCTCCAAGCACTTCCGAATGTCAGACCTCTTAATTTCTCACAACTCACCACTCCCCAGTCACTGACTTATAAAGTCAGGAAAGATTTTCCCTTCTTTCTTTAAGAAAGTCAAGATGGAAGGAAAAAAAAAAGCTGTATGTATATGCATACAGATAAAGATCTGGAAAAACACAGTATACTAGAACTGTAGTCAGCAGTATTCTCCTAGAAAGAAGAGGGGAAATGCTTTAACTTTTACTTCAAGTGATTCTTAAGTGTTTGGATTCTTTTATAATGAAAATATATGACTTTTGTAATTTCTTAGAAAGTTCTCTTAGAAACAGCGAATGCTTAAAATATATATAAAGTATAAAATGTATATATATTTTACATTAGATGAAACGCTATCTCCATATTTAAAGCAACTGGAATATTAATATACTAGGAAATTATTTGGGATATAGTAAGTGAAAAAAACAATATATACATGTATAGCTATTCACAGAAAAGCTGGAAATAATAATGCTTCACTTATACTGTATCTACGGTCCACATTATATCAAGATTATATATTCTTCTTTGTTTTTCTGCATTTTCCAATTTAACTACAGAGAATACAATTAACCTCTGCCATAAAATTTTTATGATGCTTTCGTTAAGGGAAAAACAAACACTAAAAGGTTCCTTGAACAGCTCCCATCTAGACTTCAATAAGTCAAAGTTGCAAAACTAAGTTATAATCAAAATAAATTAAGAAAACCAGATGTGTAATTAATCCCCTACCTCACTCCTAGTATCAGGAAGTGATTCTTGCGGATGGAGACAAGCATGTGCTACCTTGATGACGTGTTCCAATTTTTTGGGCTGCTCCTCTACTTTAGCTGCTAGAAATAAGGCCGCTGGAGCCACAGACTGGAAGGAGAGAAAATAAATCATATTTATTATTTGTTTATTCCTAGATCTAAAAGAGAACTAAGTCTCAAACCAGGTTCTTTGCTTCATTTCATCACCTTGTTTATGCTTTTCCCTGGACTTAAAATGTTCCCCCCTCCTATCTATTAACTATATCCACTTTCTTGAACAAACTCTCATTAAAAGCTACCTATCCAAGCCCTGGCCAGGTGGCTCAGTTGGTTGGAGCATTGTCCTGTACTCCAAAAGACTGACAGTTCAAGTCCCTGTCAGGACACATACCTAGATTCTGGATTTGATTCCTGGTCAGGGCACATGTAGAAAGCAACCAATCAAAGTTTCTGTCTTTCTCTCTCTGGCCCCTTCCTTTCTCTCTAAAAATCAATAAACATATCCTCCAGTGAGGATTAAAAAAAAAAAGGCTAGCTATTCAAGAAGCCACTATAAATAAATAAACAACAAATAAATAAATAGCTTTCTATAAATGAGATTCTTTACTAAGTTTGTATCAAAACTTTACATACTTTTAAAAAATTTTTTTTAAGATTTCATTTATTTTTAGAGGGAAGAGAAGGGAGGGAGAAAGGAAGAGAAACACTGATGTAAGAAAGAAACATCAATCAGGTGCCTCTTGCATGCTCCCCAGGGACCAAACCCATAACCCAGACATGTACCCTGACCAGGAATTCAACCAGTGACCTTTTGCTTTGCAGGATGACACCCAACCAACTCAGCCACACTGGTCAAGGCTACATACTTTTTTAAAAGTACACTGAAATGTCCAGAGAAGGCAAATCCATACAGACAAATAGATTAGTGGCTGCTAGGGGCTAAGAGGAGAGGGGAATGGGAGTGACTGCTTAAGTGTGAGGAGTTTCTTTTTCTGGGGTGACATAAATGTTCTAGAATTAGATCATGGTGGTGGCACAACTCTGTGAATATACTAAAAACCAGTGAATTGTATAATTTAAAAGGAAGAATTTTACTATATGAGAATTATCACAATTATACTTACATATAGGGGCATAAATCTTAAAAAATGAATTCAAAGTATAGTAGTATATTCAAGAGGTTATACATAATAGAGTTGAAAAAATTCAAGCCAATATACAAGTAGATATCAAACTCAGATACTAAACAATACAAGAAAGTAGAGCAATATAAAATACAAAGTCTGGAAAAGATCCAACCATTGTTAATATAACGAGAAGGTTTTGCGCAACACTGATGTAACCTAGCAGCCAGGGAAAGTGGATTGGAATGTGCACGTGTGAATAAATTACGCCTTCACTATACTAGTCAGCAGCGGCAGGAGATGCCATAGAGCAGGGCTGTCAAACTCATTTTCATCAGGGGCCGCATAAGCCTTGCAGTTGCTTTCAAAGGGCTGAAATACTTTTAGGGCTGGATAAATGTAACTACTCCTTAACTGTTAAGGAGTTGAAATTACATGCCACCCTTTGAAGGCAACCGCAAGGCTGATATGGTCCCTGGTGAAAATGAGTTTGACATCCCTGCCATACAGTGAGCATGTGCACTGTATGGCCATCGCATTCAAAGTGACTGCGCAAGTACAGCAGCAAATCTGCATCAAATTTTGCGTTAAGCTTGAACATTCCCCAGCAGAATCTATTTGGATGGGCCCCAAATATGGGCAACTGGTGATTGGCAGGTTCATCACAACAACGTGCCCACTCACGCATCATGTTTCATGCAGTTTTTTTTGTGTGAAACATCACATCGCCCAGGTAACTAAGGCCCCCTACAGCCCAGATTTGGTACCCTGTGACTTCTGGCTTTTCCCAAAACTAAAACTGCCTTTGAAAGGGAAGAGATTTCAGACCTTCGATGAGATTCAGGAAAATATGATGGGGCAGTGATGGCGATTAGGAGAACAGTATGAGGCCCCAAAGTGCCTACTTTGAAGGGGACTGAGGAGTCATTGTCCTATGTACAGTGTTTCTTGTATCTTGGATCTTCTTCTATAAATGTCTCTGTTTTTCATATTACATGACTGGATACTTTCTGGACAGACCTTATATATGCAGCCTGGTAATCTGGGGAACCTCAGGAAGTAGAACTTCTCTTGAATCTTAGTATTTCAATGAATCAAAGATGGCAACGACAAAAGATTTCACCAGAAATAAAAGATATTTTGTAGAACTGAAATACCTAGTTCATTTCAGTGAACAGAACTGATATGCATTCTAATGCAGAAGTCTCCAATTATACTCCAGGGATATATTCCAAGGCCCCCAATGGATGTCTGAAACTTCAAATACTATCAAACCCTACACAGACAATGTTTTCTCCCTACCCATACATAAAGTTTCAAGTTAAGGCCCCTACCTATAATAAAGTTTAATTTCTAAATTAGGCACAGTGAGAAATGAACAACAGTAACATAATAAAATAGAACAATTAAAACAATATACCATAATAAAAGTTATGTAAATGTGGCTCAACTGCCACCACCCCCAATTAAGATGGCTACTAAGGAGGGGGGCTGCAAAAGACTTCATCATGTTACTCAAAACAGCAATCAATTTAAAACTTATAAATTGTTTATTTCAGGAATTTTCCATTTAATATTTTCAAGCATGGTTAACCACATGTGGCTGACCATAAGCAAATGAAACCACTGAAAGCAAAAGACAGATAAGGGGGGACTATAGTTATATCTTTGCTGTTCTCTGTTATACTTTGATAGAACCAATTTTTCGTAACAATTCTCTACCTTTGTGTTTGCTGCAGTTGCACATGGAGCTTGCTGCATATACATTCCTAGAGTTTAGGAATAAGGAAAGAACCAGAGGAAAACGAGCATGAACAAATGTATAAGGAATCAAGGAAGGAAGCACATTTTCAACACTAAACCGAGTTGTTGTAACTCAGTGATACAGATGTAGGACACAAAAGATTTTTAACAAGAGTGACACTAAAGATTTTAGAAAAATATGTAGAGTTTAAGAAATATTTAGGAAGACTAATCTGGTGGTATGTAGCACTGAAAGAAGGGACAGGATATACTTAATTTTTTACAAAGAAAACAATAATAATCCAGACAATGGAAATAAAATTTAGAGTAGGCACTAGCAGTAGAAACAAAGAAAAAAAGTTTCCTGGTATTACTTGGAAAATAAATAGGGTTTCATTAGATACATGTATATTTGAATGCAGAGAAAAAAATTCTAATGGATAATAGGATTATCTCGGAACAGGAGATTATAGGAAAACAGTCATTTCCCCCTTTATTCTGTTTTCTTTTAATTTTATGATGACGATAAATGTAAATATACACCTATAGGAAGAGAAGAATCAGTAACATTATAAAAATTAAAATAAAAGAACTTTAAAACTGATTGAACAGAGGGGAAAAGGAAAAGAACAACTCAAAGACAACACTAAGATTTTAAGCCATCACATTTGCCTTCAAGGGGCTAAAAATATATTTGAAAGGAACTAAATAAAACATGGTAAACAAAAAATGGCTGACAAGGCAAAACAGTATCTCAGTCAGAATAAGCCTGAAAAAGATAAATTTTAATCTAATTTTTGTGCAAATCAGCCACACAAATACTCATTTCTCCTCCGGGAATCACTAATCAAGCTGGCTTATCAAAGCCATTTACCCACAAAAGGTAGTTTCTCAGGGTAATTCTTACACCAGGTAGGAGTAAAAGATTTTTCTCTATTTTAAAAGAATTATAATGCTGGCTAGTATTTGCTTGCTATGTGCAGGCACTTTGTAAAATAATTAATTTAAATCCTATTAACTACTTATTGTATGCAGTAGGCACTATTATTGACTCCAAAAAGATTAGAAAACTGAAGTCTATGGTAACTTGCCCAAAGCCATATAGCTACAGAAAGTAAGGCACCAAGGATTCAAATCTAGATAAGTCTGGACTTCTGGCCAAGATGGAGGCGTAGGTGGAAACACTGTACCTCCTCTCACAACCAAGATTAAGGACAACAAATATTTATAAACAATAACACAACCAGAACACAGAAAATGGAACTATGGAAGTCTGACAACCATTCAACCAGACCGGTAAGAGGGGCGGAGTCAGCAGCCTGTGGAGAGGAAACGCAGCAGGAAAACGCAGTGGCTGCCAGACCCGGGAGCACCAGGGAGTGTAGGTGGCGTGGAGCTTGCAGACCCCAGATGCGGGGAGGAGATGAGCAGAGCATGTAGGGTACACAGGGTGGTTGGCCAACCGTGGACACTCATTCATGTGCAGATAAACTAGGCAAGAGACAGACCACACAACCCAGGGCCCCAGCAATGGGAAATAAAGCCTAAAAACACTGATTGAAAAGGTGCTGGGAGAGATTCCCAGCAACACAGGAGAGATCGTTGGGCAGACCCGCAGGGTCCCGGAGCATGCATAGGCCCGCCCACCTGGGAACCAGCGCCAGGGGGGCCCAGTTTGCTTGTGGGAGGCAGCAGAGGGGACGCAAATCCGAGAGAGCATGGAACAGGCGCCATTGTTCCCTCTCTGACCCTGCCCCCAAAGACAGTGTCACAACCCGGCAACTAGGCTGCCCCGCCCTGGTGAACACCTAAGGCTCCGCCCTCATACATAACAGGTGCCACCTGACCAAACATGACTCAAACAGAAGAAAAGCTCAGAGACCCAGAGCCAATACTTTTAAGCAACCAAGAGATAGCCAACCTATCAGATGCACAGTTCAAAGCAATGGTGATCAGGATGCTCACGGAATTGGTTGATTCTGGTCGCAAATTAGATGAACAAATGAAGGCATTGATAAGTGAAATGAAGGAAAATGCACAGGGAACCAGTAGTGATGGGAAGAAAACTGGGACTCAAATCAATGGAGTGGACCAGAAGGAAGAAAGAAACAACCAAACAGAAAAGAATGAAGAAACAAGAA